>JAUZSU010175671.1:0-12861 GCA_034780255.1 Parotocinclus maculicauda | reverse complement strand
AATTGTCTTGACGGTGGCAGGGATGCAGTACTTGAGTTTCTGAGGGCTTATGGTTGGGCAGATGAGAGCTTGTAGATTGGAGGATTGCAGGATTGGATCCCTACTTTATGACTCCTCAAGATTACTTAAGCTTGCGATCAAGATGATATTAAGTGCGGCCCATAATACAATACTGCAACAGTCATTTTAGATTCAGTATATTCTAGTTTATCGTTTGGTTATGCCAAGGTGCCCAAGCTCAGCTTACATATGCCAAAACTCAAGAGAAATCAGATTTGAGTAAAGAGTTGATTACTGTTATAATAGGTGGCTAGATTGAATCCATATGCAGAGTGATAATGGTTTCACCTTCTGGGAGCACTTGAGGTGAAATCAGACTTCAAGGGAACCCCAAGGAAGAAGGAACGTCCCTTATATTTATTTACTGTATACATTATAACCAAAAGTGTGTACCTCTTATGAGAGCGCACATATGAGAGGAGACAGTGATTGCACCTGAGCTTGTTTAACTGTAAGATGAGATTTGAGTTTGGGATCTCAAGGTTTCAGGCTTTCCAGCAGTTTTTTTTCTGTCCGCCCAACTTGTTAAATTTGTTTCCTTTCACTGTTTAGAGATCAATCTACTCTCTTTTTTTCCCTTTTGTATTTTCTTATTGCTTTGTTTTTCCTTTTTCACAGGCACACTAATGAGAACATTTTCAGGCAGCATCTCATATAAAGAAGCCATTCTGACTATGGATCTTGACCAGTTTAAACAGCATGTCAAGCCAGGCACAGCTTGCAATGTGTAAGTGCACTGAGTATGGATCTTTCTTCATAAAGATCCAAACAAGCATTTTTAGTAATGGTAGAGTTTTGGACCCAAATATACATCTATACTATGGGACCATGATGTGAAAAAATCAGTTACAAAGTGCATTGGTGTTGCTGTAGTAATGTTTTATTTATTGATTATTAATTTTTCATGAGGCGCCAGTGTAGTGAAGCGTACCCTTCAAATAAATCGTATCTATGGATGTACCTGTCGACATGCTTGATGTTTGCTTGGCTCTGACAGTTTCTGCATTTTCCCTCTAAACAGACTTGCCTCTTTTCTGCTGTAGGAATAATGCATATTAAATAAACAACTCTGTGTCTCTGGTTTTGGCAGGCGCCGCTCTCGGGCTGTTAATTGCACTTGGCATCCAAACGGGAGGGAGTGTTTTTTTGCTTTGAATCTGCCACTGTTTTTCCTTTGAATCTGGGCAATGAAAGGGCAAAAAGTTTTTTTTCCTCACAAAGCACAGAGATACTGTTTGAAGTAATGTGCCGAAGTGGGGTTTATTTACAGAATAAATCTAGTTTTTAATTTACAGGTTGGGAATGTATGTGTGCATGATTGATTCCGAATAGAAAGCAGTTTGTTTGCACCCCGCGACTCAGCCGCTGACAGAGATTAAACGAGCCAATCAGCAGCCAGCGATGTCTTTGTTCACCTCCCGTTATCTCTTGGGACCGTCGTCATCCGAGAGAGCACAGCCAAGCGGTGATGGATGCTCGAGCCTCACACACACACACACACACACACACACACACACACACATATATACACCCTTTACTTTTTCTTTTCTTTTATTAGTATTTATCAGCTATTGGAACCTGGAATTAAAGAAGAAATCTCCAGCCAGTTTCCATACCCTCAATAGCCTGCTAATTAAAACAAACCAAACACAATAACCGCTTCTTAATGACTGGGCCGCGGCAGGAACATAGAGTCCCCTGCATTGTAACATCTTTAAATATCCAATTAATTACAGTTTGTCAGCAGGTAATCGAGTAGCAGACAAAGACAATAACCTGGAGTCGTTATGAGGTCAGATAAGAAGCCGTCGCTTTCTCTGTGTGCATCCGGAATAGGCTGCCTATTCGTAAATGACTTCAATAACGCAATCATGGAAAATGCTAAGCAAGGATAAGCGTTCAGATTATATGGCTTTGTCAAGGTTAATGAGCTCTGCAGCCATGGAATTTGTTTATTTGTCTCATTTGTTTTCTCATATCTGATGCAGCCTGGACAGAAAGGCAGTAAAGCATAAGAAAGCCATAGATCATATTAGACACCTTTGACCTCTTTCCAGGAATACCAGATTTATAAGGTACATGCTTTTTGGTGGTGTATCTCCACCAAGTTCTGCTAAAATATTTAGATTGCCCCAATGCGCCATATTTATTACATTATATTAGGATAATTCAGACAATTTTTAAGTTTTCAGCAGGACCTTCAAGCCAATGGGCCCATATCTTAACCACAGTGCCATTATGGCCTATGAATGTGTAGTGGCAGTGGTAGTGTGTTTAATGTAAACAGAACATGGAGATCAGAGAGAATTTCTTTTTGGTGTCTCATCAAAAGTTTAAAGCCAGGGTAAAGAGGGACAGGTAGCAGGTAGGTTACCTACCTACCTTCCAGATATATAGATGATTTGAAGGCAAATAAGGTTTATTTACAGGTACGCATGGTTTAACGTCCATCTCAGCAATGTAGCTTCGTTTATTGCCCGAGGTTTTAAAAACTGTAATGAATTCTAGGAATCTGCCTTTTAATGCTGGGTCAGTAGACAGGTCCAAAACAGCGCAGCCACTGTAAAGACCTGTCCGACATATAAGACAGTATACAGTACTGTAATGCATTCTAATCACCATATTTGACTAATTCTAACAACTACCTGTATTTATTGTTTATTCATGCACTGTCCGATATGGCAGCATATTATTATATCACTTTGAATGAGTTCTTATCCAATAGAACACAAAGAATGATTTTATTATTCCAAACAAAATCTAGCTGAACGCCTCAACAAACATTCAATGCTGTGGATCCATGAGCACAGGCAGGAGTTAAGAAACAGAAGGTCATCATTCACTCGAAAGCTCTCTATCCTACCTGTCATGTACTCACTTGCTCGTTAGCTAACGTTTGGATTGGAGATTGTTCTAACTTGGTTGATGTGTTTAAAGACTTTTTAAGCTACACATGTAAGTTACACATGATAGTGTGGATGAATTTCTACTACTTATGTGTACCAAGATGGAAAAGGTTTTTGATTGTTTATGTGTCTGTCCTACTCTAGTACTGCTTTATTTGTCCACGAACTATCCATATATTCTTTCAAACCTCTAACTATATGAACTGGATTACACTGTTCTTCACATGTTGAGTCTCTGTTTTATCTGGCTGATCTTCCATGTTGTTTGTAATACTGTCTATTAATGCATTTTAGTGTCAAACAAAAGTATCAGGTCTGTCATACCATCCTCTCAAGTGTTACAGTTTTCCCCTACACTGGGTCGTACAGTACTATATTTTCGATAACTATTGTGAATTTTCTGAAATAAAAAAATGCACTGGCATTAGGAATGCTGTGTAGATGGAAGGGTTCCACTTGTGTCGTCAGCTGTAGCTCTGACAGACGTCCGTATCGTTTGCTCACTTTGTCACGTACCAATACCCTTTATACTTAAGTTAAAGTAGCATAAAAAGTTAAAACAATTTGTCTGATCATCATTCATTTTGGTAAATGTCCTACTGCACAGAATGTAATGCGGTTGGTAATCGGGGCATGCCTGTGCCTGACTGGACTCCTGACTAAAACCAGGAAGTACGACCATATTAGTCCTGTACTCAGGTCTACAATAGCTTCCTGTGGCTAAGAGAATAGACTCTCCATGGCCTATCATCAAAGTACATCTCTGACATGTTGGTCCCATATGAACCATCTCGGACCATGAGAACATCAGGCAGAGGCCTTCTGTTGGTGCCCAAAGTCAGGACTAAACATGGTGAAGCAGCGTTTTAGTTTTATGGCGCTAAATCTGGAATAGTCTCCCTGATGTTAGGCTGGTCTCTACTATAACAATGTTTAAGTCCAGGTTAAAAAGTCTTCTGTTTAGCTGTGAATATGATACCTGATTGTGTTTTTACCTCCATTCTGCCTTTTAAAATTTTTACTGTTTCCTGTTTAATGTTTTCGACTGTGTTTTGATTGTCCTTTTAACTTTGTTTTAATTAAATTTTTTTTATTTCTTTTTATTATTATTTTTTTTTAATTTTGTAAAGCACCTAAATTTCACGTATGAATGGTGCTGTACAAATAAACCTGCCTTGTCTTGTGTAATAAACAACAGGGCTGAAACAAACAAAAAAAGGTTCTCTACTACGTGTGTAGTGCACTACAGCATAAACAACTTACTGCAAGAAATACTGACATTTACACCCTCTATCAATCAAGAAGTCATTTATGCTTAACCATGATACTACGTAAATATTTTAGTATTTATGTAGTAACCGTAAAAGTAACTGAAACCCCATTAAGGTATACCTGGACTTAAATGTGGTTGTCATGTGAACCAGAGAAAGAGCAATACAGCTGATGCTTAGTAATATAAATCTTCAGCCTCTATGTTGTCTAATGCAGGTGTGTAACCGTATTTGCAACACCCTTAAAGTGTTAAATGTTCCCTATTGAGGAAAACATACTGCATAAAGATCAAATCGTTATGCAGTGTCCAGCTCATGTCCACAAATGAATTTCACCACAGTTCCGATTTTGCATCAATAATTAAGAACTATAGATGAAATAGCTGGAGTGTAATTAATGAAATAAGTAATTATTTATGTTACGCTCCATTAATCATTCTCCTTTTTGCCACTGGTTCACACACTGTTATTACATAGCTTTGTGTTGCAGCGTGGCCACAAAATTGGCCCTTATTTTGAATTAGGCAGCGCGCCACTCTGATTAAATCCATTCGATAAGACGGTGGCGTTAGTTCTGATTGTGTCAAATTCGGCTCTATTATCCCCCGAAACGTTCCCCGTGCGATGGAGGAGACCGGATCGGCTTTGACAGAGTTATTGAGAATATGGAAATAACTCTTCCGTAATGAGCAGATGTGAGCTTGGCATCGGGAGAATCCACTCTACCTCCCTTCCAATCCACCATTCTCTCCACTCTTGCTGTCTCTATGTTCAAAAGTATACGCACACCCTTTCAAAACCCTTTTCCACCATTTCCCCATCATTCCTAACAGGCTCATAATATAAAGCAGTATTTACCCAATGCTTTCTGCAAGGCTCCCTTTTGAAGATTTTGTTATACTTTACCGCATCCCCCACCCCCCTTTTGCCACCCCAACTGACACACGTGCATATTTTAAAGATTGCAATTCCCACAAAACCCCAACCTCTAACTGCACAAAGCAATATAAAGTGAGAAATCACCTTTACAGTGGAATTCTTACAAGTGATGTGCATTATGTATCTTTAAGGTCGCAATAGCTCCGTGCCCCAAGGGGGTCTTTGCCCCATTTTTAGGAATGACCGAGCATGTTTATATGCATGTAATAATGTAGTCATAATCAGATTTCAGCAGTTATATGATTATTAAAGTTGTCATCTAAACACCATACTCCGATCTAGTAATCAAATTAAGAAATCCGATAAAGAGAGCTGGATTTTGCTCTGTAATTAGATTTATCAGTGCTTGTATTCCCATACTCCAATTTAAATAGGTTTTGTCATTTCTTATCTAGCAGAAAAAACTGTGTTTCTTTTGAGCTTGTTTCTACAGTATATGCTTATTGCTATTGCTTATTTCTTTTGTGAGAATCTGGCAATTTTGGCATTAAGCAAAGCACTAGCAACTCATTGTATGCTCGTGGAAATTAAGGTATGAATTATTTAATTAATAAAGGCTGAATTTATGTCACATCTTTCTGTGAGATTCTAATTATAGCCTGATTCATGTAAAACCAGCGCTTCTGCATTATCTGATTACCCAAATGCATGTACATTCACTGATTGGATTACTGACAAAGCGCATATAAACACGCTGATATAAAGCATGCAGGAATGGAATCTTGTCTCGGTTGTAGCTACTGATTATCTTAGTGACTGTCATCGTGATAATACTGTCTTATGTTTTCACCTCTACAACATCTCAACTTTAGTCAGGCATAACCCAGACACCTGAGTGTCCCTGAGGGAGGGGTGACCTATTCACCAACAACAACCTCGCTCATCCTGAGTCCCCTCAACATGATAGTGAGGTTACAACATTAAAAAAAACACTTATCCTTTTGTGTAGCCTTCTGCTTCATTCTCTGTAATTTTTAGCTCTAGTTTCACTTAAAACATATCTCTAAATAAAATATTTGGTTTACTGACAAAAAGAAGACCCATCATTTCCCAAAACAAAAGCAACAACTACGTAGCATCTGAAACCAGAATCGAATAACGCCAACACACAACATGGCCTGCAAACCAGGAAAGGACAACGGCTTTGCTTTTTTTTAACAGCTTAATAGGTATAACTGGATGAAAATAATTACAAATGCACTCCTATAACATAAAGAGATGGGTTTGCCTACTTTGATGGAAAACTTGGCTGGTTTCTCCAGAGCCCTGACCTTACCTCCATAAGACACCTCCGAGATGAATTGGAATCCAGCTGTGAGCCAGCACTTATTTTCCGAAGGCCTCAAATTCATGTTCTAAAAGGCTTTTTTAGAAGAGAAAAAGCTGTTGTAACAGCAAAGTGGGATGAACTCCAAACTAAAATAGAAATGGCTTTGGGCATTACTGTTGGATGTTCACAGATTTTGGGTACATAGTGTACATTAAGCACAATGGGTTTAGGTGTCTGAACTAAAAATACTTTTCATTTGAGGTCCTTAGAAAAAGTACACGTTTCTCAGGGAAGATTGCTGCTGGCTCTCTGCATGTGCGTAAAATGTGGTGTGTAAGTTAGATTGTTTAGGTCAGATTCTACTTAGAAAGGATGAGTAAAAGAGCTCTAGGAAATTCACCTTTTGATATATTTTATACTGAGAAAAATCCAAACCAAAAATTGAAGTAAATGTAAACTGGAAGACATAATAATTTTTGATACTTAATTTTTTTACCCGTATTGGCACCCCTAGAACTTCTTTGAAACAATATGTAACAGAGGAAAAGTTGATCAGAGTGTCTAGGAACTTTTAAGCAGCAATCCACAACTCTCTGTTCCACTGGGGGCATAGGGGGCTTGGATTTTGTAAGTTTGGAAACACAAGAGAACACAAAATTCAAATAACAGAAAGCTCTGTGTAATTTCACTAGTCAGCTAATTTCTGTAAAAATAACTACTCGTTTTAAATGCTCATATTGGGACTTAGGGCCATTTTTAAGAAGTTCCAGTCAACTGGAACTGTGACAAACTTGCCTGGAAGTTGCATGGGATATTTGCAATCCCTTTTCTGTCATATGTGAGGGGCTCTGGCAAAAGCAGGGACTTCTCCCCAGGGCAAGCACACGGCCAGTGAAAGCCAAAAAATCAATACCCTTTCAAAAGTGGGACCTCCAGAATTTGTTTTTCCAAAAATCTCCCTTTTGAAAAGACACCGATACTCTTCAACCTCAACCAGACACAGCTCAACACCTGCCCCAACGAGAAGCCCCTGCGTCTGATATATTACAGTGAAAGTTAATTTTACCCTCCATTCATTTAATCAATAAATAAGATACTTAACTTTTACTTCCCAAAAAATGAGATATGAGATAATCTGAATAAAAGGTTGCTTTTAAACCATGTTTTTGAGACGAATCAATTCAGTAAAATGCCCAAGACCGATAACAAGCACAGCAACAAAATTGACCCAGTTCGCCATTTGTTTTGAAAAACTTGGAGAAGTGCTAAAAGCCGTCCCTTAAAATTAACCTTTCAGTTTCATCTATTTAAAAGTTAAGCATGCCGACTGAATCAGTTTCATCCAAACAGCCAATCCAATGATATTATGCAAATCTCCAACATTTAAAAAGACATAACTTGGTCCATTTTCATATGATTATACAATTAGTTTCAGTTTTGTAAAGTTCTCAGTCTCTAGTTTGTAAATAAATCATCAAGTAAATGTTGAATTTTTTTTGCAATCTTACAATCCAAGCAATTGTGGGTTAAGGGCCTTGCTCAAAGATCCAACTGTGGCAGCTTGGCAAAGGTGGGATTTGAACCCTGGACCTTGTGGTCCAGAGTACAGTACTTTAACCGCTAGGCCACCACAGTGCAAGTTTGATCTTTGGGGAAGTGTGCATGAAAAAAAAACACACTTGGCCTGAACGTTTTCAGTTACGATTTGGGCCAGTTTCATATGTGGTATTGAATTAAATATTAGTCTGAACAATTAGATCAGAATTAATCTGACTTTTACGTCATTCCAACTTGACATTCATCATAAAAGCTTGCTGAAGAGAAAAGAAATTGGATGACAGAAGTGAAGGAGGTTTTCAGTGGCAGGGTAATGAAATAACAGATCTCATAAATATTTGTGCTGTCTCTGAGCAAACAAATTAGAAGAGGCATAACATAAAAATTCAATGTTTGAGGAAACTCTAAAAGAAATGGCCAAATGCTGCCGCAGGAGGACGTGGCTGCAGTGTCAGAGGAAAATAAAAGCTTAAAAAGTACCCACAAAGACAAGAAAGGGCCAACTAACATGTCCTTTTTACCATGGCTATTAAAGAAGTGCCTGATACTCTTCACTCCATTTGCCTGTTTACCTCTGGGAAAAGCAGAATCACTTAAGAGCATTGCACTTTTGCACACGCATATCAGTTTAGGAGCTTTGACTATGAAGACTAATGTCAGATATACATCACCTTCAAAAGATCAGATTTGGTGAGGAAATCGGATTTGGGTGACTTTCCTTGCTGCCTAAATGAAGCCTATGTGAAAAGCTACCCTGTTATCTAATCATAATTTGGAGTTTTTTAAATGCTACTAAAGTATTTTTTGATAAGGATTTTTGTCTCAGAAAAATAATCTATTTAAGTTTGATCCCTTTTTACTGTGACATTAAACAATACATTAAATTAATTAACAAAACAGTGAAATTCGTATAACTTATTTTCCAAATATTTACTTGGGGTACCAACAATTGTGGAAGGGACCTGATAAAGTCAGTAAGGACATGCTGGGAGATATAATTATCAGCGATGTATATGTTGATGTAGTAATCCACGTAGATATATGTAAATAAACAGTATATGCAGTCAACATTATCTTTCAGCCTGGGAACGTGAATGTACTGTACACACAAATTATACAAAACAGGGTTTTAAGACCATTGGTGGCATAAAATTGGCAAAAACGAAATATATATAGTGTGGCATGCCGAACACCTTTGGCGCTAATTGGAATGGGAAAGCCTTCGGCAGCTGCTGCGGTGTTAAAATGCCACTACGCTACAGACACCAATTAAGTAAAAAAATGGCTTCTTCATACATATGCATTTGGAACGAGAACTAGAATGTCTGCAAAAACTGCATTTGATTACAAATTATTTTCCAATTACTAATATTTGGCCAATTATTTCCCCCCGGCAAAACAGGTGTAAAAGTGAAAAGGTTTCCAGGTTTCCAGGTGCCTAGACTTACCAGGTTTTAGCTAGACAAACAAAACCAGTGCACCTTTATTGATATTAGGTTGTAAATAATGACTTGCAATACCAAATAATTTTAAGTCAAATTAAATGTCATGTCCACTTTGCAAATATATATATATATATGTGTGTGTGTGTATCAGTGTGTGTGTGTGTGTGTGTGTATATATAGCCATAAATTATATATATATATATATATATATAGCCATAAAATAGTAGACACCAAAGTTTCTTTTCAACAAAGTTCAACACCCACCTACCCCTTTTGCTGTTACAACAGCCTTCGATCTTCTGAGTAGGTTTTCCAGTAGGTTTTGGTACACAATGTTGGACAGTAAGCCCTATCTCAAAACTCAAACTGGCATTCCAATTCTTCTCAAATACGTCCGATGGAGACTATGTGTAACTCAGCCAAGTTTTTCATCCAATTTGGAAAAACATTTCTCCATAGACTATTTATGGATGGATAAAATATGCTAAACAGACTGATAAACCTGGTGGAGGCTGAACAACACAAACCTTTCTACTGCCACTGCTTGTCTATGGAGACATCTGTTACAGATGTTTTGGAGGGAGCATTGCTAAGATAACAGAATCAAATCTTTGGCCAAACCTCTAGTCTACCAGGTAACTTCTTAAAGTCAAATACTTGGGCTACTTGGGCTAAAGAAGTGTAGCAACACTGCAGCACCCAAAACCCTCGCTTTGCCTTGTCTCATGTGATTTCATTATCGTACACATTAGTCCTAACACACAATCACAATGAGCGAAAAATGAATATAACACAATTATAAGTGTACTAAAAGCTCTGTAAAATGTGTGTGCAATTACCACAGGTATCTGGTTTTCCTATAGTGCATTCCATTAAAGGCCTTCATTTACTGACTTGGGTTTGACCAGACTAGCTCATCCGGTCTGCCCTAATTACATTCCCATCTCTTCCATTTACCTTCCTTTTAAACTTCACTATTACAAACAGGAAAGCAAGCAAAAATCCAATCCAATACTCCAATCAGACGTTTCTTGTGGAATGACTACGAGAGAGAGAGAGAGTGAGAGAGTGAGAGAGTGAGAGTGTGAGGGTGAGGGAGAAAGATGCAAATGGACCGGGCTAATGTGTGAACATATGTTTCTCTGTCATTAGCTTTTCCATTATCACTTATGAGAGACGTGACTGATTTCGTTGCTTACAGGCGACCGTGGCTCTAATGGTAATTTCAGCATGGCTCACGTAAACAGGTTGTGTCATAAAAGTTCTCTGTAGACAATTTAAAAAAATGGAACCAACCAGCCAGGACATGTTACCCTTTCACACAAGCGAAAGCATATCACAAAACCAATATTTAATTTGATTGAATAGCAATTTAAACTATAGACATTGTCTCAATGCAGGGTTACATAGAGTCGTCTTGATCATCTAAATGAGCAGTCAGAGGGGACAGTGGAAAGAAAACACAGTCTGAGGTTCATAAAACTTGAGAGAAACCAGACATAAATGAGGAACCCATATTATTCTGGCCGACCATAGTATTGTATAAAGTAGTATTGTATATTAAATATAAGACATTCACTGTAAATCATTGTAAAAATTAAGGACATTAGATACATTAGATCAAACCTGAATCCGAGTTTTCCCAGAGTCTGCATGTCTACAGAGATGTCTGTTGGCCAGCTGCTTCCCTCATATCTTGCAATAAGCAAATGAAAGTGGATAGCTTCATCAGGGCCAAATTATCATAATCAATCAACCCGGGGGTTCATCTGGGATGGCAAGAAAGACACATTTTGCTTTCTATAAAGGAAAGTAAATTTTTTTCCTCACATCATAAATTACGTAAAATAGGGTCAAATATCAGTATGACCATTAAGGCCATTTCTTCTGAGTTTGGGACCATCTCCTTGTATTTTTGGGGACACTTTGGTTTCTAGCTCTCAAACAGCAAGCCATGTAAAAAATATAATATATAGACACGTTGTGGCAGGGCTTAGAATGGTATTTGTAAGAACATTTTGACAAATGTGACTTTCCATAAAGAAACTGTTGCTTATAAAATGTAAACATATTAGCCACTAAATAAAAAAAATAAAACTGTTAATCACTATGTAATTGATTTTTAATCAATTGTTATTATTATTCAAGTTATTGGCTTAGTATAGCTGCAGTAAGGACCATTATTTTTAAAGTTGCCCTTTTCCCTTACATAATGCATTACCTACAATAAAACGAAATTAAAGAAAATGCTTTAGCAAAATAAAGTCAAATAATAAGGGTACTGTTGATGGTCCAGGATTCATTATAAACTGTGACTTTTTTTTTGTCTGGACTTTGTTATGGTCTTTTAAAGAACATATTGGTTTCCTTTAAAAGGGGCACACCTCCTAAAGTTGAAATAAAACTGGAAAATGAATTATTTGATACATAGACTTTGCACATATTTGTGGCAGTAGTGACAAACCACAATTTGGACTAATTTGGCTTTCCATAAGTATTGATTTATTGTTTATTCCCGCTTTTATTTGAAAAGCTAACAGATGTATGCATGCTGCAGGTGCTATTAATGCCCTCCAGACTGAATTCTGGTTGATTGGTACTCTCTAAGACAAAGCACTCCAGGAAAGAAAGGGCCCGGGCTGCAGTTAAATCCCCAGCAGGGGACCACTATTTTGGCGTGCATGCCCCCGGTTTATTCCCCCTCCCTTCACCAGTGTGTCCATCCATCTCCTCTTTCCATCCATTCCTCCCCTCCGTAGCCAGAGATGGATTTGATTCACTGATTAAATAGAGGGCACTTTTACCTCCACTGTGGCCCCTCATTTGCATTCTCATTTGCATAAAGTGCTGTGTTTTTTTCACTCAGCTTTTCTCTTGGCAACGACAACCTGTTCGCACAAACACTTCCTAAGATGTTTCTCTTTCTCGCTTTGTCAGATGTACAGTATGTGTACTGTATGAGTAACATAGTCCAAACCTTTTTGCGTGCTTTACAGGGGACGGATATTAATATGAATATGAGTTTTGCGCTGATCTAAAATAATGAGATGTTGTCTTCTTGCCTCTTGTGTGAACACTCAAGTTTGTTGGTTGCTGAGAAGGGTAGTGTGCTGAAATACCATGCGATTGTTAAGGCAGTGTTACTTTTTGGTGCTTCCCTTAAAAGCTATGATGTTAGAGTCAGTGCTGCCAGAGTCTCATGCCACACTTGGCACAAATGTGATTTGTTTATACGTTCTGTGTTCATTAATTCAATTCAATTCAATTCAATTGTATTTGTATAGTGCTTTTTACAATAGACATAGTCACAAAGCAGCTTTACATTGATATATAAACAAGTGTAACAATTGAATTATATTTGTCCTTATTTGTCCCTAATGAGCAAGCCAATGGCGACAGTGGCAAGGAAAAAC
>JAUZSU010175660.1:0-12861 GCA_034780255.1 Parotocinclus maculicauda | reverse complement strand
TTGGATGGTATACTGTTGTAAAGCTGCTTTGAGACAATGCTCCATTGTAAAAAGCGCTGTATAAAGAAATTTTGATTGATTGATTGATTGGTTGGGGGTCACCCATTCTCAGTGTTCTCTGGGGATAGGCATGGAAGCAGGTGTGGAGAATCAGTGAGTTAGTAGATTCTTGAAGCTGACATTGAAGATTTATAGTTTTACTGATTCCTACTGATTAGTAGCTTTGAGATTCCTGGTTTGATCCCAATCCTGAACCCCTGTGTGGAGTCTGCACATCCTCTCTGTGTCTGTGGGGATTTTATCCAGCTAAAACTCTTCTTCCCACATTCAAAAGACATGTGTTAATTGAAGTGTTATTTAACAATGAAGTTAATTGGTGATTTTAATGTGTGTGTGTGTGTGTCCTGTGAAGGATTGTTGCCCTGTACTGGGTTTTCCTGCGATCCTGACCAAGAACAAGCTGATAAAACAATGACTGAGTGATTTCTAACCAACACTAACTCCCACAAAAAGAACAAAAAGAGAAATCAAAGTCCACAAGGAAGCCCACGCTAAACTCCACTCAGATAGTAACTGGAGAATTAGCTCATTATTTTTATGTTTTATTTGAAATATAGAAACTTAAAAAAAAAAAGATTCTAATGACATGTATTTAAATCCTGAGAGTTCAGTAAATAAAACTTAAAAATTCTGGACAAACAAATCTGGACAAACACACTAGGCATTGTTCAAGTGGTGGAAACCAATGTGAGTTTTTCCAGTAATGCCAGGGCGGAACAATAGATGACACAGATGAAGAAAGCAAGTTTACCGATTGTGTATGTGTATACATGCAGGTGTGTGTGTGTGTGTGTGTGTGTGTGTGTGCGCGTGCGTGCACGTGTGTGTGTCTGTTTCTGCGTGTGTGCACATGTCTCCAGTCAATTATTGACAAAATCTGAATGAATAGACCCACAAACCACGTAGGGCAGTCTTTATGATAATCAGGAGAATGAATAAGTGAAACGTCTGCCCCTGTATATGCAACAGTTCTCTTCTGAACAGGTCAGATTGCTCATATCATTGTATGTGTGGCCAGGTTCATGTGGCAGTGTTTGCTTTATTCTCATTAGTCAATTACTCAGGAGTCGCTTACATAACCATTAATAAGTCACTTTTATCTATTGTAATATAGTGTTTGTATTTTTACATTGTTTTGTCAGGTGCAAATATACGGAACAGGCACATTCAATAATTAACCATGAAGAAACAGAAAGAGTGACTCTGGATATTACAAATGTAACCCGGAGTATATACACAATATTGATGATTTAAGGGTGCAGTTTGTAGTGCTGCTTTCTCATAGTTCCACAGATTCTCAGGTTTAATTCTTTTCAGCACTCGACAGTATATGTGTGTGGAGTTTGCATGCTCACCCCGATTTTGTGGGCTTCCTTCTGGTATTCTGATGTCCTCTCATTCCAGACATGAAATAAGTCAAATGGTGTCTCTAATGTGTCCCTGTGTGAGTGATTCAGTGTGTGTGCTTGTGGTGTGGGATGGAATGGTGCCATGTTCGGTTGGTTCCTACTTTGTGTCTTTTGCTGCTGGTTAGTCAGCCAAAATTGGCTTGCCAAAACTCTGATTTTGATTAAACGGGTGTGCAAATGAATGCATTTATTTGTTTAAGTAATTTTTAAAAACAGCATATGCAGCATCCAATATCATTTACTGAATTCAAATCATTTAAGGAATAATTATCTTCCCTATTAAAAGTACTATATAACATGTGCAAAGTAGAATGATACAACTCACGAATAGGGATATATTCATATATGGATATATAATTACTGAGTAATGTTAACGGTCTTAATAATTATTTGCATTAAAATGTGTTTGACTTGTTATTAATGTACAATACTACTATTACTACTACTGCTACAACTAATAATAATACATCAAACTAAAACAGCACCTTTCATAACTTACATGGACAAAACATATTGGGACACAGACACAAGAACTTTTAGCCTATTCTAAAGGCATTAACACGAGTCGATCCACTCTTCTGAGAAGGCTTTTTAAAAGACAGACTATGTCTGTGTGGATTTAGCCACTTTCATCCAGAAAAAAAACATTTGTGAGATCATCAGACTCTGATGTTGGATGAGAGAGCCTGGCTTGCAACCCCTGTTCTAGTTAATCTTAAAGGCGTTTGTAGATGTTGAGGTCAGGGCTCTGTGTGGGTCAGTCAAGTTCTTCAACACCAAACTCATCCAACCATGCCTTTATGGACCATGCTTTGTGCTATAACAGAAAACATACAGAAAAATCAATCATTCTCAGCACTGAAGTGACACTGGTTAGGAGGTTGGTGTGTTAGTGTGTGATGTGCTAGTATAAGTGGATCAGACCTGAAAAGTGCTGCTGGAGTTTTTAGTTCATTAACTTCTCACTCTATTAGACACATCTCCCTCATTGCTTTACCTTGTAGATCTTAAGTCAGAGACAGGACCATGGTGCCTTGATATTTCTGGTTGGTGAACAATTTTCAGTCAGGCAATAACAGAGAGGTGTTTAAATTCTCCAGCAGCACTGCTGCATCTGATTCATTCACACCAATAGAATTTACCTGTGTTTGTGCTTTTATTTGTAAATAAACTACTAACAAAAATAAATGAACAAAAATTGTTTTTTATAACAGTGAGTAAGTGTAAGGTCTCTGTTACAGAAAGATGATCTTCTGTGGGAGGCGTGGCAGGCACCAGAAATCTCTGGAACATGTCCTGTTCTTTGCTCTGGTCTTGCTTTCTCTCATACGTAAGTTTAAACATTTATGTTCATAATAGACATAAAATACATGCATACTTTATAACTTGAGAAGTTGTGTGATAAATCAATACTCTTTAAAGAGTTTCAGGAATTACAAATGTGGTGTTATGCAGTTAGATGACAGCCAAAAGAGCCTTTTCTCCACAATGTCAAAACTTTCCATTGTTTTTTTAACGGCATAAAATTAACTGAATACCAAGGATGTAGTAAAGATTCCCCAGGAAATTACCCAGGGCAATGATTTACGTTCAGAACTGCTTGTGTTCTTAAAATGCTATCATAGATGTCCAGACTGGAGTGTACTGAAATGTATGAAACTATTCTTTTAGTCTCTTTTAGTCTAGTGTTATTCTGTTTATTTTCTGAAGATATTCCCAACTGAACATAACATCCCAGGCATACAGGTTTATTACATTCTGTACACCAAACTGTGCATCTTCTCGCATCAAACTTTGATACAAAAGGTTTCTGAATTGAGCCCTGTTATGACTCTCAGCTTTGTGATGCTCACACCATTTTAACTGAGACTTAATCATGGAAATGGTCATTTTTGTGTCAGTGAGCCTCAGATTGTAGCTATTGTTCACCTTTGCTGATGATGTTTGACCATGGCTGACCTACTGTGACATGTTTTTATAAACTGTGGCCACTAAAGCATTTTTGGGATAAATATTCAGACACCTATGCTTTGCCCTTACTATACCTGAATCATACTGAAATCTAACATAACGATTATGTATACAGCAGCGCTGTCTTTTTTATCCATTTGGAAACTTCAAAGTCAAGATCCTTATTTGTTTTGCACATTATTTTTTCACTCCCTGTACATCAGTAGAATAAGAATTCATTTAATTTCATTTTTAATTTTCATTAAAAAACTCTAAATGGTGCTGTTACTATTCTTTGGCTGCTGACTCTCAGACAAATAAGACTCCTACAACGTCTGTACAACGACCCACAACATCTTGTAAGGAGAGATTTTACAACTTCAATTCATTTGTTAATAAACATCTAATCTTACATTTCAGGCCTATAAGCCTGGGACGGGGCTAATTTATGCCTGGCAATGAGGTGAACAAACTAAATAATGTGATTCCAACAGGTAATTGTAATCAAAACCAAAGTATTTGAGGAGAAAATGGGCAGTGAATCTCTAGATTGTCAACATATTTATGAAATAAACAAAACTTATGTTTACATTTTGGTTAAAGCCCCAACTTTTTCTGATTTGAGATTGTACAACCATAAATAAAGTGGGGAAAATAAATCTTTGACATTTACACTGCTGGTTTTGCAAGTTTTCTCACCTAAAAAAGAATACAGATGTCTGTAATCTTTATCGTAGAAAATCGAGAAATCTGGATGAGGGAAGGAGGTTGTTGGCCAAAATCTCGTGATATATGACCTCATCCATCCTCCTTTTAATACAGAACAATTTGTCCCTGATGTCCTTAAACAGCTCTTTGGTCTTGGGCATGATGAAGAAGTTGGAGTGGGATTAATTGATTGAGTGTGTGATCAGGAGTCTTTTATACAGGTAACAAGTTCAAACAGTTAATACAGATAAGGAGTACACAATAGGAGAGCTGTGAGAGCTGAATTCTTGCAATCAAATACTTATTGCATGCAATAAAATGCAAATTAATTAATAAAATATAATTCAATGTGATTTTCTATACTTTTTTTTAGATTATGTGTATCACGGTTGAAGTGTATCTACGATAAAAATTACAGACCTCTTCATACTTTGTAGGTGGGAAAACTTGCCAAATCAGCAGTGAATCAAATTACTTATTTTCCCCAGTGTTTTTGCATTGTTTTATGTCTGTGGTGTTGTCATTTTCCTTAATCTGAGTGCTACATTGATTGTACTGATCTTTTTTTATTATTAGTAGTAGTAGTATTAGTAGTAGTAGTATGTTGTCTTTATTATTATTATTATTATTATTATTATTGTTGTTGTTGGACTGTATCGATACCCTTAGCCTAAACTTCACCTCCATATTAGTCAATACATGTAATGCTATGTATGGTACAATAGCCTTTTATTTAACTTAACCCTGATGTTTTCATCATCATCACAAAGACAACTAACAACACCCAACAAGCCATAGTGGCCTCCATTGCTACAGCAGGTGGGTTAACAAAATGGAGGTGTCACTCATTGGTTGTTGTTTTGATGGAAGTAGTCATTTTTTTCTTTTACTTTAAATACTTTTTTTCTTTTACTTTAAATATTTGGTTGATGTACTGGCTGTTCCTCCTGTATAAACTGAATTTCTTCATCTGCCATATTGCTTTAGTAAACACAGATCAAACAAGTACAACAACAGCAGGCGTGATCAAAGATACCACAATTTCACTCACCACAGAGAGTTCTACTGCTACAACAGGTGGGTTAAGAAAAACACAATGATCCTTATCGGTTAAGCATATTTCTGTAATTCAGATGAAAGCAGTCATTGTCGAAAAAGCTCAAAAAAGAAAAGTTTCTGCTTGATTCATTGAGTCTTGCTCACCTAGAAATAAGGTTTCTCCTTCTGTCTTATCGTTATTGTGAACACAGGTCAAACAAGCACATTATTAACCAGCACGAACACAACCACCACATTAACCACCGAGAGCTCTACTCCTACAACAGGTGGCTTAACAAAAACACATTGATCCTTATTTATTCTAGCCTAGTCCTGTATGTGATGTGATACTTGTGATGATCTGTACTGAGTGATGCTTGTCTAGAAATAGCATTTCTCCTTCTGTCTAATGTTTGTAGTGAACACAGGTCAAACAAGCACATTATTAGCAAACATGAACACAGCTTCACTAAACACAGAGAGCTCTACTGCCACAACAGGTGAGTTTTGCAACACAGTTTCACCCATTTGTTGTTGCATGGTTCTGTATTTTTTAATGGTGGTCAGAATTGTTGTATAATTGTTGTATAATTGTATCATAATTGTTCAGAGACCACACAGCCAACAAACACAACATTAGCAGCCAATATGAACACACATACCACAACTTTACTAACTACGGAGAGCTCTACTGCCACAACAGATGTGTTTTAGAACTCATTGTTACTCATTTGTTGTTGCATGTTTCTGTATTTTCAATGGTGATCAGAATTGTTGTATAATTATTGCATAAATGTTCAAACACTAGCTGCTGATATGAAAACAAATACCACAACTTTACTAACTACAGAGAGTTCTACTGCTACCACAGGTGTGTGAACTAAACACAATGCCATTCATTTGTTGTTACATGGTTCTGTTATCCTAATAATAATAATAATAATAATAATAAACAACAACAATAATAATAAGGATAATAATAATAGTTTGTGTAAGTGTTCCTCATTGTCATTGTGCTTAACTTCTCATACTAATACTGTTTCTACATCTTAAATGTTTAGATACCACACAGCCAACAAACACAACATTATTACCTGATATGAACACATCTACCACGACTTTACTAACTACGGAGAACTCTACTGCTACAACAGGTGTGTTAACTAAAAACACTAACATTAGTTATTACTGCATATTGCTTCAACTCCAATGGGAAAACCAGTGTTGTATAAGTGTTGCTGTTTGCCGTAATGCTAGTTACTTCCCTGGTAATAGTGTTTTATCTCTTAAATATTCAGAGACCCCCCAGCCAACAAACACAACTGTGGCAGTTAACATGAACACAAATCCACTAACCACTGATAACTCTACTTCTACAACACAAACACAGATACGAGTCTGTAATCTTAATGGAAAATAACGAGTGCGAGTGGTGTATGTAACAATTTCTTAAATCTTGAGCCAAAATGGCTCTACTGTGTAACAACTGGGTTTATAGATTTTTCTAAATATTTTGTTTATATCCAGTGAAAGTAACCATTGTTCTTTGATGTCCCTGCATTGTTGTGTGTCACATTCTAATTAATCATCAACAGCAAACATGAACACAACTACCACAACTCAACTAACCACAGACAACTCTACTTCTACAACAGGTGAGTTAGACAAATACAATGTTAGAAAGGTTATATAACTTAGATTTTTTTAAGGAATGAAGGAGGACTTGACAATCCTGCCCTCAGTTTTGTGTGTAAATGTCATATAATTAAAGCCTGAATTAAATTCACCAAACAAACATGTTTATTTGTTAAAACATGGTGCATCAGGATCATACAGCCTCAAATCACAAAAAGGTAGGACAGTATGGAAAATGCAAAAAAAAAATATGCAGTGTTTCTTATATACTGCTCTCAAGAATGAGGGGATATTTAATTATGGGATATTGAAGTATCTCCTATTTTTTGTGAGCAGCATATTTACTTTATTTGCAGACCGTAATCTATTCAATTGCAGACAGTGCAAACTAAATATATCTCACGATTGTTTTGGTCAAATTAATTCCAGTTGTTAAAAACATAAAATATTTAGAGACCCCCCAGCCAACAAACACAACTGTGGCAGTTAACATGAACACAACTACCACAAATCCACTAACCACTGATAACTCTACTTCTACAACAGGTAGGTTAGCACAAACACAGATACGAGTCTGTAATCTTAATGGAAAATAACGATACTCATATAAGATTGCATAATATGTATATATATTATATATTTTAAACATGGGTAAGTTTATGTCTGCGCCCATTTGATCATACCTTGGTACTATATTGTCTGCTCTGTCTCCTTATTGTTTTATTTGCACAAGTCTTCAGAACCTTCATTTAATTTTCATACACCTCGGTACCTGTAGTTGCGAGTGGTGTATGAAACAATTTCTTAAATCTTGAGCCAAAATGGCTCTACTGCTGGGTTTATTGATTTTTCTAAATATTTGGTTTATATCCAGTGAAAGTAACCATTGTTCTTTGATGTCCCTGTGTTGTTGTGTGTCACATTCTAAATAATCATCAACAGCAAACATGAACACAACTACCACAACTCAACTAACCACAGACAACTCTACTTCTACAACAGGTAGGTTTGCACAAACACAGGCATGAGTCTGTAATCTTAATGGAAAATAACAATACTCATATAAGATTGTGTTTAATATATAAATTATTGCATTACCACAACTTGCGTCGCTTAGATCCTCTTTAGCTTTTCTGCTGGTCAAATAAGTGAATGTGGGAGGAAACAGGTGTAAACCTAAATACAAAAACTAGTAGATATGCAGACTTCACACAGAAAGGACCCAGACCATTACACCTCAGATTGCACCCAGGACCTTCCTGCAGTGAGGCGACACCGCTATCCACCGAACTCCGTGCTGCCCTAGCTTTTGGACTACCTGCAGAAGTCTTGATGGTCCTTTCCATTGTTGGCCCAGAGCACAACAACTTTTTTCTAAAAAAAGACCTGGGTCACTTATTCATCTGACCACTTCCACTGTATGATGGTCCATTCTGGATGCGTCCATGCCCATAGTTGATGCCGTTTCTAGACTTAGCTAACACAAGGCTTCTTTTTTTAGAACAGTAAGGTTTTAAGTGGTATTTGCGATTGTAACTCTGTATTGTAGAGTTTGATAAAGGTTTGTCAAAGTAATCTCTTACCCATGTTGTTCTGTCAGCTATTGTTGAATGTCATCACATATTTTAAATGACACCATTATTCATTTTCAGCATAAATCAGAGTACAGTTACATTTTCACTGACTTCTTGGTTTTGTTAAGTTACTTTGATAATTGAATACAAGTCAGATTCTTCAAAATATTCCCCAAGTTTCCAGGTAAGTTTTAGAGCACAAGCTGTTAACTGCATTTGGTTTCTTTTAATCTTATCTGAAAATGAAAATAAAATTGTTTTGTAAGCTTTCTGGTAGCTGTAGCTGTATTGTAGCTGTTAATATCTGTGGTTGTTTTATTGCATATTACTCTGATGGAAAATAAATCCCACTTCTTCTGTCCCTGATAATTTAGGGATCACAAAGCCATCAAACACATCATCAGCTGACACGAACACAACCACCACAACTCCACTGACCAGCACTAGCAGCTCTAATGCCACAGGTAGGTTACCACAATGACCTTTGGATGATTTTACTGTGATATTAAAACAGGTACTTCTTAACAACCCAGCAACATCTATAATACATAGGGCATAGCATACAATCATACAATCATACAACTGCTGTGTCTCCAAAATAAAAGCTTCTTTTGATAAGTCATGCTTTCCTAGTTATCTTTTTAGTCTAAATAATAATTTTTATTTTGTTCCTTGTTGTGATGTATGTTAAATTTATTATAAAGGCTATGTATTTAAATTCTGTACAATAAATATAGATGATATGCAGTATCTATTACTTGTCCATAATTAATAATTCACACATTCTGATATAGCTCCTAGTCCAGTGAACTGTGACTTCTCAAAAAGCTGTTACGATAACAGTAAGTATAGATACCGATAATAGAAAACACATAAAAACATTATTTTTGACTGTATTTAATCGGCTGCTGCCATGTCTTTCAGCTGTGTACTACTGGACGACGATCAATGTTGAAGTAACAGGAAATCTGTCCAATTGTAATGAGTCAGAGATTACCAAACTGGTAGGTGTAGAAACTGCATTCTTATATGATGTGTGTGTGGGTGTATGGGTGTGTGCCTGTGCACTGGGATGGATTTGTGCCCTGTCATGGTTGGTTTACAGCTTGCTGCTGTTCAGGCCTTTGCTTCCTCTGACCCTAAACTAGTTTAGGCAGGTGTGAAATTAAGTAAATGAATAAATGTTTGACTAACCCTGAATTCTGCTGTATTTAAAATATTGGTGGAAAAGTATTTCAAACACTTGAAAAACAAAATAAAAACATCAGGAACGGTAAATCCTGATACACTACATTAGCTGAATAACTAAAATAAATGGATTTTAAATGTACAGCCAAACAAATACTTGTGGAATTGTGTAAGCATTATTGTGGTCAGGCATCATCATCATGTCATTAAATTGGATGATTTTTATTATCATAATGGGATTTTCATTGCTTGTGCTTCAATAATAGAGTTCTTTTCATAAGACTCACTGAACAATTTATATCATATAGCAATTAAATAATGTTTACAACAATACAGTCATCATTTATCATTACTGATGTTATTTCACAGTAAAATGTTACCCATAGCCTGAACAAATCCAGGAGATATTTCTCTTATGTGCCTAGTTCACTAGGATCATATATGCATTCAACATTTTTGAATGGAGCTCATCCAAACAATACAAGTTTTTGTTGACATAATAATCAGTCTAATGCTTAAAGCCTAATGTTCTTAGCTACACAAAGTCTGGAAGTTTTAACAGTGCATGTGTTTTACGCATTAAATGTAATTTCCATATCATACTGCCATCTATGGAGATCTCAAACATGTTTTCCAGCTAAGGAATCAGTTCAGGAACAACCTGGATACCTGTAGCCTTTTCACTGCAACAATAGAGACGGTTCAGATCAGAACTGCCTCAAACAACAACACAGAAAGTGATTTATTCAACATGACATCAGAAAAAACCAGGTAGTGTCAAGGGTAGTATTCATATTTGACAACCATATTGATGTAATATGTTGCTATAGTTTGAATAAACACTATTGTTCATACACAGTTTTTTTTACTATTCAGGGAACATAAATCTAAACTTACTGGACTGACCTAAATAAAAAAGTAAAGCACAAACTAATATCCTGTGCAATTAATGTCATCCTTTGTTTACTTTTTAGTGACATAGCAGGAAATGAAAACACATCTTCGGTTTTTGAAGTAAGCTCTATATTCACTTTTACATGATAGTCATACAGTAAAGTTTATTACAGTTCTTTTTAAATATTTGTTTTGTTGTATAAACACATTATAATGCAGTTTGTGTTTACTTTTAATTTCAGGATTTGAAGGTCATCTGTGATGATAAAAGTTTTACACGGTCAGTTACATTGTTCTTATTTGCGGTTTTATGCTGTTCATAAGAAAAAAACTGAACAAAAATTGTCAGTTTCGACTACATTTGTGGCCTTAAGGACGAGTGGAACTTAAACTGGTGTAAAGACATTTATATAAGGTCAGATTAGCAGTCCATCACCTGAAGCTTAAATTAAGTTGAATGTCACAAATACAAGTAATTCAAGACAATGCTTAAAAAATTTATTTGATATTCAAATTGGTATGTAGACACAACTGATTCTGTGGCTTGAGCTAACAAAGTACCCTCATTGAAGAACTATTGTGAATAGGGGTGGGTATTAGAATTGACTTCATGATACAATCATATCACAATATATTATGATATGATGATGAGAATAAAAGAGAATAAAAATGAGAGAATGAGAATAAAAACAGCTGAAATACATTATGGTATACAATATGAATCGTCTTAATACACATTTATTCAGTGGACAAACTCTGTCAAAATACTGCGACATCTATAGGAGCAGAGATTGTAGTTTACACCCCATTTAAAATGCATTTCTATATTCTGAGCTAAAGAAATTTATGTATTACATTGTGGAAATACATTTTGCGATATATTGGTGTAGTTTCAATTCATTTTTACTGTAAAAGTTTTATCAGTGTCTACAGAAACTTTCAAATAATGTGCTGTGACTTATTTAAACACAATAACTGTGTTAGCTATAAATGCTGACATTATATTGCTTAAAGTTGTTTGGCTATTTTATATGGTGTAGGCTATTTTATCTTTTGCTATAATAGATGGAGGCGTGGATGGATGGATAGATCAATCGATTGATTACTTTATTAAATGAATATACCATCATGTCACAGTGCAGTGAAAAGGTGTCATGTGTTGTTCAGGAAAGCAATGAGTTTGTTAAGTGACCTCCTTTCCAACACCACCTCAAAACCATTGAGAGAACAGTCCAAAACTTAGCCAGCTTTCTCGATCGGGTTTGAATGATATGATATGAAGATCAGATAACATTAGTATTCACTGTAGAAATCTAGGGATTTACAATATTATTTGCAACTGTATAAAACTGATATAATGTAATGAATGGTTTAATATCTCTGCTGTAGGGGGACTACATGCAATGTGGTGCTGATGTTAACAAAGTTCAACAGTTCTGCTGTTCATCAGTGCTGTATTAAACAAACCATAAGCAATGCCCCATATACCTCCATCAAGTTCAGTGTGGTTGGAGATGTAGAGCAAGTGGGTAAGTACCTGCACTATAAACAGGAGCAGACGAGACTAACATTATTATTTTGCATGTAGATATAGGATACTTTTAATTTAGACTTTGTGTTAAAAATTAACCATATTTAAATGTGCCACACAATGTAGTAGAGTTACTGAATTTTTAATAGGAGTCATATAACAACTTCATCTTTTAACCCAACAGTACAAGGCGTTTGTCCGAATACAAATACAGAATTTACAGGATTTGAAAAGTGCAATTTTTCTCTCAGCTCTGAGGCTTTCTGCAATGCAAATGCCACGCTAAATGTCTCATGGTAAGGCAAAAGACATTTAAAAGTATAGTGACGTTACATGGAATATGTAAATATAATGAAAAGCATTGCAATTTGTTTCCAGCAGTGGGAACAGTAAGAGAGTGTTTGCTGCTATTGATATTAAGGAGCAGGTTAACTGCACCACTAACACTGGTATGTGAAGCATGTTTTATTTATCCATTTAAACATAGATGACTGGTTAATAAAAAAAAATTTGTTGCTTGCATTTCCTATGTTTGCAAATGTAATACAGCTATACCCACCATCATGCCATCATCAACTATAAGCATCAACATGACAACGCTTCTCAGCAACACAACAATCAGCCAAAACACTACTACTTTACCATCTAGCATGAACACAACAGGTTAGTTTTTGAAAAACACTCAATATTTATATTTTCTTGTGTTATAGACATACACTGCATCTACACTGAAGAAAATACAAACCGGATTCCAAAAAAGTTGGGACACTAAACAAATTGTGAATAAAAACTGAATACAATGATGTGGAGGTACCAACATCTAATATTTTATTCAGAATAGAACACAAATCACAGATCAAAAGTTTAAACTGAG
>JAUZSU010175649.1:0-12863 GCA_034780255.1 Parotocinclus maculicauda | reverse complement strand
AGGCTATGTCCAGAACAAGGCTGCCACCTTAAAGGCCAGCATATTGGATCAAGGACAAGTTCCAATGGAAAGGCATATCACAGAAGACATAGGTAAATGAAGATGAAACCGACAATTTTGATGGACCATTGTAGAGGAATAACTGATAGTTATGCCAGATTCTTAACTGAAAAGAGAGTCTTGAAAGGAGAAGACCGTGAGATTAACTGCAAAAAAAAAAGATAAATAGTAAAAAAAATTGAAAGACAAAAGAAAGTCATAAAAGTCATTTTTTAGCCTGAATCCTTTAAAAAAGGAAACATAAGCTCAAGGTCAAATTATTCTTTTCTGGTCAGTGTGGTTTTATAATGGTTAAGTGGGTTTAAATAACACGGTGCCACTTTTACTCTTCGGAAAACAGTCGATTTCGGTTAATAGGACCACCGATTAATAGGACCAGCCGCTTATTCGGACCAAATCCTAAAGTACCGAAGCAAATCCTATTATATACGTATTATATACTATTATATATGATATTCGCTTATTTGGACCAAAATTTTGTAGAAATTCTACTTCTTCTATAAGCAGATAATCAATTGTTGACGGTGGGCTAGTTGGTCTTGTCTGAATTAAAAACATATTCCACCATGCACTAAATGGAGAAACAGTGACAATGATAATTTCATCTATTAAAAATGCCTCTGAGTCTTGAAACAGAAAAAGCTGAAATTTGCATATCAGGTGTAAACCATTTGTTGTTCCCCTCCAGCACAACCCTTGACCCCTCCACATTTTCTTGATTATGTTGACCAGACATGACATGACAACTAATTATCACTAATTACACTGCACTAATTACTATTCATATAGGTGAAGACCAAACATTCATGGCAGATAAACTCTATTCAAAAAGCACATGATAATCAACCTTGAAACAGCATTATTGTAGAATATGGTGTGTGTAGAATTGGTGAGGTTTCTCCTGGTGAGCTTTCTTATGTGCACATGAACATAACCTACCTGGTGTTTGATTTTAAAGGCAAGATTATGACATCAGGCAAGTGAAAACTCCTCCTTGTTTAAGGTAATTATTTACAGAGTTTGTGGGTTACTACGGCATGATGGCACAGTGGTTGATGCTGTCTCACAGTTTCAGAGTCCCAGGTTTGAGTCCTGGTGTGGTCACTGTTTGTGCAACATTTGCATTTTCTCCCCATGACTCTTTGGGCTTCCCCTGGGTAGTCCAGTTCCTCCCACATTCCAAAGATATGAGTCAGCTCGAGTAGTGACTCTACAGTGTTACAGAGTAAGCAGGTATAGTAAATGAATGCATGAATGAAAGGCTGGTATTTCCACTGGTAATATGTGATCTAATCCAGTGCCTTGGTAACTTGCCTGAAAATCCCAAATACACAAACGCACAAATGATGGAATTCAGATGGTTAAAGCATAACAATCTGTATTACGTTGTCATTTAACACATGCTCTTTTGAATCTCTAATAAAACCAGCTTACTTTGGTATTTTCAAAAAAGTAAAACACATGAGTTAAACAGACTTAAAAGAGCAGGAATTTAGTTAGATGGAGGCCATCGGTGCATCTGTCTCCTTGCTCTCTTAAGTCCATGTTGGGTAAACTTAGTCGCCCCTTTCAGTTACAGCCTTACAGTAGCTACTAAACTGAGCTTGTATACACATTTTACACATTCTGTGGCTGTGTTAACATGCTAGCACTTCCCTTTCCACAACAAACCCACCAAGTTACAGAGCATTTGCTCAGAATTCGAGTAGGACATTTTACAAGAAAAAGGCTGGTGTTAAATTGCCGATAGAAGCACTGGAGTTGGGCAAACTGAAAAACCTAAAACCCACATAACTGTCACTGAAGTATAATAACCCTTTATTCATATAATTGTTTATCATTTTGTTCAAACAATTCAGTCAGATTTGCCTCACTTAACATTAAGATACAAACCTATGTACAACAATGGTCAGGTGCCTGCATGTTTTTCAGTAGTACAACCCCTAAACCACTCCAACCCTCTTGATCCACAGGAAACACTGAAGGGTGTTCTCAATTTAAACCACTGACCCCACCTTTAATACAGCAGCTCTGTGTTAAGCTCACCAACCAAAAATCAGTCTCACCTGTCAATTCTTTGCTAATGCTTGGTTACACTGCTCGTCACCCGAACAACAGGGTTGGTCTTCTCAGACAGAGATTTTGCCATAGTCTTGAGATGTTCTAATGATTTCAATTCACCACTAGATGGCCCAGTACCTTTAGAAAATCGAGGCATTGCAAGGTCTGAGTTCATGGCCGTTTATCTGTGTGCATGGACCACTCCCTATAAACATATGTTAAAAACTAAGCTGATTCTGCAGTCTTTCCTCCAAAACACTGATTCATTTTATTCAAGTAACCTGTTCTACCTTCCACTGACGTTTTCTGATTTAAAAACTGTGGTAGCCTAGCGGTTAAGGCACTGGACTATGGACCAGAAGGTCCAGGGTTCAAATCCCACCTCTACCACAGTTGGGTCCCTGAGCAAGACCCTTAATCCACAATTGCTTGGATTGTAAGACTGTACAAGTTGTAAGTCGCTCTGGATAAGGGCGTCTGCTAAATGCCGGAAATGTAAATGTTAAAAGACCAAAACCCTTCACTTCTAACAGCATACCCCAGAGCTATGTATTCACTATCTATTATCTATTATCTATCACTAATGTACACTCATGAACTTCTGACAGAATTACCTTTTTTAAGTGAAGAAACTAAAAGAAGCCAGGAGGAAGGGAGAGTGCTGAATGAGTATGTGTGTGTACGTGACACAACTGAGAAGAAATAAAACAACACCTGCTCTGCAATAGCAGTCCCTGCAATGTGACCCCTGAATGTCAGCTGCTTGGCTACTGAGTTACTATATTGGCAGACAGACGAGTCAGCTCTCAGACAGCGGGTAGTACCTCATACATCATGCTCTGTGGAAGCTTTGGGAACATGTCCACAGCTGCACAAAAATAGACATAGCTGATTTTACTGGTCTTCTTCCCAAACATCTACAGTCATCCATTTGTGAAGGGACACAGCTACTGACTAAATGAAAGTCTAATTTGAATGTGCAATGTTGTTTATATTGCATTAGTATGCCAGATTTTGTAGTGTAGACCATTAGCTGATGATTATTCAGCTGTTCTTTGACAGCGGACCAGATACTTGAAAGCTGCAAAGTGTTTCCTTTTGAAACTACTGATCTAAAGCCACTGCTGCTTATGTATAATACAATGCATAACTGCATCTTAATGATATTTATTCATTTTTTTGCATGCTTTATTTAATTTAGGGTCATGGGGAGCTGGGGCCTATCCGGCAGCACAAGGCGCATGGATGGAACAAAGTCTAAAAAGGGTGAAGGTTCATCACAGGCACATGCACGCACACACACTCCAGAGCTAACCACTGCAGCACCCATCCGGCAGTCTGAAAGATCTAAGGTTTAAAATGAAAGTAATAACCCAAGCTCTATACCGCAGTTGTTATAGGATGGAGATGTCTCTATCCATCTAGTCCCTTCAGCAGTGTGTGTGGTGTGTGTGTGTGGTGTGTGTGTGTGGGTGTGTGTGTGTGTGTGTGTGTGCGTGCGCGTGTGTTTTTGTGTGTGCAAAGATGTAAAGAAGGTAAAGTGGTCTGATCAAATTAGAGATCTGAAAACGATCTCAGTCAATGTATGATTTGACAGGAAGATGCTTATGTGTTACAGTCTTTTGGGTTTAGGAGGCACTAAAGACATGTGTAAACACTCTTGGAGGCTCATACAAGTGCACTCAAGCTAAATCATATATACAAGACATGCGTCCATCATTTGCTTTTTGAATGGCTTCCTATGGCTGCCATTACAGTCTTAGCAAAACCAGCAGACCAAATTATTAAATGCTAAATTTAGCTGGAAGCTCTGTCAGGAGAGAGTATTGAGATACATTACTGCTCAAACGTCTTAGGCCACCACTAGTTTTGTTGTTTAAACAGTGGTATAATGACCCATTTCACATTTTACTATAATGTGGCTTTGTGCTAAAGTTTGTCCCCGTCATTTAGTACTCAATACACATAACTACAAAGGGTTCACAAAGTTTTAGAAATGTTGGCACATTTATTGAAAAGAAAAAACAAAAATATTGCGTTGTCATATGTATTCAGACCCTTTACTTAACACTTAGTCAAAGCACGTTTGGCAGCGATTGCAGACTCCAGGCTTCTTGGGGTTGATGCCACAAGATTTGCACACCTGTATTTGAGAATGTTCTGCTATTCTTCTGTAAAGATTCTGGTTGGAATGGAGAATGTCGGTGGAGAGCAATTTTCAGGTCTCTCCACTCATGCTCAACTTGATTCAAATAGGAGCTCTCGCTGGACCACTCAAGGACTTTCACATAATTGTCCCTAAACCACTGCTATGTTGTGCTGTGTCATTGTTGGGTGGTGAACGTTCAGGATAATCTGAGGTCTCAAGTGCTCTGGATCTGTTTTTTATTAAGACTATTTCTGTACTTTCCTCTGTACTTTTCAACCCTGACCAGTCTCTGTGTCCTAGCTGCTGAAAAACACCATTTTTTCCTGATATTGTTTTCCAGTAATATTGCATACAAATTCCTTTATTTTCAGATTGTATTCTAATAAAGAGACTCAGAAATAATTAGATATGGTCATTATACCATTGTTACAACAGAGATATGTCTAACTTAATGATGGCCGAAGACTTTTGCACAGTACTGTGTGTGGAAAATCTTTATCGTTTTAGGTCTTGTGAGAAACTGCTTTATTATATACCGTGTAGAAAGGGGACCATTATGTAGAATGTAAAGCATTCGATACACAAGTGCACATGTTGACATTTTTGTTTCTGAAAGCCACTTTTGGTTTCTGGCATGTTAGTCATGATTTCCACGCATGATGCTGAAATGAAGTTGTATACCCGTGACTGGGAAACACGTGGGAAACATTTGCCTGAGTGATGCCTAATTCATCCCAGATGTGTGAACATCTGAGTCCGAACATACCAGTCTGAGGATGATGCATCAGCCACTGCACAGATAGAGCTGATCTGATTGAAAGGCAGAAAAAAAAACAGAGCAAGACGTCATTCCTTAGGCTAGAAACATCTCAATAAACCTTGCTACTAGAGCATCCGTAATACTCGTTGTAAAAGCAATGTAATGTATATGCTATGATGATTGTGCCCAAGCTACAGATGAATGTTTTCATATCCTCAGAACGGGCTTGAAAACCACAGTCTAATCCTTCCCTAAGCTTATGTTTGACTCTAGTATGATGAATGGTGCCTGGAGGACTGGCTCTGAAATGGGTTAGTATTAATTAGGCATCGGTCTGACTCTGGTGTGGATGATTTGGTCTGATTTCACAGATTTATTGCAGGAAATGTCCCTCCCTGAATCAAATCCAACCAGACCTGAACTTGAGCCATTCTGTACATTACATTAAAACCAAGCTGCTAGAAGGAAAAAATTGAAACAAAACAGAAAATCATATTTAATAGTTAATCTAATATAGCATCACATAGTAAAAAGAATAATTTATAATAAGTAATATATTATATAATATACAATATGTAATTTTAAATACTGAAAAACCATTTACTCTGTATAGAAAATTCCAGTCCAATATTAGTGCTGCACAGATTCCAGTAAAACCTCAAAATACTGTATTTTTTGCCAAATATCTAACTATCATAGAAACAAATGTGCATTTTTTTGTTGTCAAGGTAAACGCCATTGGAAATATTTCAAGATTTAAGACCTTTTTGGACTACACTTTAAAAGGTCTAATAGGATTACTCTGGGAAAATGTTTTGCATTCTGCAAGATCTGAAATACAACGATTTGGTTTTGAGGACAAACTCTAGGTGAATGGCCATCTGTAGAGAGTCAAGGAATGTGGTATTCGGGCTAAGGTAAAATAAATAAAGTGTCTACTCCAAAACTAACTTGCTTTTCTGTAAGCAGTGACCTTGCCTTTCTTGATGAAAAAAATGTCACAGCAAAGCATAACAAATCAAAATAAACAATCTTGATATAAACTGAGATCTGTTTTACCCTTTATTGACAGAGTGGGCCAGCAGGTTCAGGAAATCTTTAGGAAAGCCAGGAGTATTAGACCCCAGGCCTTGGCCGGATGCTTATAAGCTCAGGGTTCAAGCCTTTTCCAACCTTCCAGCTGACAGCAATAGCAAGACATACAAAGGTCTATTCATCCTTAAAAAGGAAATGTGTATTTCATCCAATAATGCATCTGTCTACAGGCTTTCACTTTGGTTTTCCCTTCCTTGAGCCTTTCCTAGGTACTTCTTATGGGTATTTTCAAGGGTAAGTCTCTGAGTCTTCAGGGATGCTACTTACTGTGCCTTAAATCTCATGCACTTACATTTACCGAAAAAACTATGTTTTAAAGCAGTTGAATATAATGAAATGACAACTGGTCACTTTTGGAACCAGTGAGCCCTTCTGTTTCACAGTTTCATTCAGATCTACCTTTACCCTAACCCTGTGGTCTAACTGAAATAAGCTGAGCCCTATTAGGTCGTCAGCCTCACCTCGTACCTCTGGAACTTATCAGCTGCAGAGTGCAACGCAGGCAACCTGGACCTGTTTTGAATTTTTAAGGCTATCCACGGATCACGCTGGAATAACAACACTGACATTGGCAATACATCCAGAGTGGACGTGGGGCAAAGAAAACAAAGCCCTGGAGCTATGGTTTTTGTAACATTCCAAATAGCTCATTCATCCAAATCAAACATCTAGCGCTGTATAATAAATGATTCAGCACTTCTTTGGCATGGCTTGAAATAATTTTGCAACCTTTCATCATGGATTCATCCTTTATTCATCATTTATCATAGATAATTTACACATAACTGTACATTTCTGCTTATGGCAAGACAAAACAACAACTGACAATATATATCCCGTATGAAGCACTGAACACAGCAGCAAAACACAAAACGCCACTGATAGCCAATAGCCAGTCCTAGGCATAAGCAAAGTGACTATCTAGGGCCCCCAGTCAACATGGACTCCCACTATGGGCAGCAAACACCCTGCTGTTTAATTAATTAATAGGTGAAGTAACAACTTGAAATGGTGGCAGCAGTTCAGCAAGCAGGTTTCAGCTGCAGTACTGTACAGTACATGCACAGCTGAGGAATCAAACACAGCAGCTAATCAAATTAGGAGCTTCTGTCACACTTTACAAGCAGGGAAATTATTTGTGTGTGCATCATAATGTTCATGCATACTTTTTAAACAGGAGACACAATTTTCATTAGTATTTGTTTTAGAAATATAAAATGTAATCCCTATTGTGATAATTATGTGACATGACTGTTGTTATACTGCATTGTTATGCCAATAATGTTAACTCTGTTAGCCTTACCCTAACCCTAATGTTAGCTTTTTGAAACAGGTAGTTCTCATTCGGAATCCTGACTGGTTAGGCAATGCTGAAAGCCACTGTAAAGCCATAGATATGCACAAACTAAACCACGCACAACTGAATTCTGTAATCATGTAATAGCTTTTAAACCTATGAAAATGTATACACAGGTATGCAAAAGTCCATCCAATCAGTGTCTATTCACTTTAATGGCCAAAGTCTTAAATATTATAAAAGGAAATAAAAATCTGTTCTATAGACATCTAATTCTTGTCTGAATGACAGAAAAGTAGTACGAGTGAACCCTTGCAACCCCTGCTGACAGAAATGAGAATGACAGAAACATGGTTGTTTCTTTATAATTTTTAGTTTTAATTAAGTGTTTCACATGTCATTTAAAAAAAAATGAGATAAGAAATACTGTACAGTTCTGTATGAAAAGATTTCATGTTGTCTTTTGATTAATATTATTGTTCTATCTAAACTAGTGACTACGGTTAAATCCAGTCAACGTCTATTTTGGTCAGCATCCTGTTTCGCAGAACGCAATGTGGACGATAAACGGCGCACACCTGTACTGATTTTAGTCACGGAAACAGCTGAAACAGATTCTTCATACATTTTATGCCACTCACTGATGAATGGAAAAAGGGATCTGCTTTCATGCATGACTGAACAGGTAGGGACTATGTTGCATTGTGTTTTTTAAATTATTTATTTAAAAAGTTATCAATAATACATTTCTTTGTTTAACACCAACCTATTTAATCAAAATGTTCTTTTTGACTGTCTACTGAGGCAAATTGCTTTATGAATTAATACTATGGTGCAGTGGGACATCGGGGAAAACGACACATTCCAAGATTGCTTTATACATAAACCCTAACTGACCGGGGGAATGTGGTGACCACATTTAATATTTACAAATTAATTTTGTTGGAATATAAGATTATTTGAGTGGATGTGACCTGTTGCATGTCTTGTAAACTAACACATTATAACTTCACTGATACAATTTATTAAGCCACAGCTAGATTTTTCAAAATGAACAGTACTTTTCAATTTTGGTGCTTCCAAAAGCAGTCACATAAACTCCATTATCCATAACCTCATTAATTAACTTAAACTTATTTTTTACAACATCAACTATTACCTATAAAACATTATATTACAAATTATATCTATTGTTGTGAACGTTTTCATGTTTAATCATGTTTAAAGCACACTATTGTTTATGGGTAAATCATAGGGAAAACAAACACAGGCTACAGTATGTAATTGTACACTTACAATATCGTGTAAAAGTCTTAGGCATTCTATATTTTTTGTAATGTAATGCACTTATTATTGTGGGACTGTGGTAGCCTAGCGGTTAAGATACTGGACTCTGGACCTGATGGTCCAGGGTTCAAATCCCACCTCTGCCAAGCTGCCACAGGTGGGTCCTTAAGCAAGAACCTTAACCCACCATTGCTTGAATCTTAAAACTGTATTAGTTTAAGTCGTTCTGGATAAGGGCGTCTGCTAAATGATGTAAATGTAAATGGCGGGAGAGATGAACGTGGGATTGTGTTTTAAAAGTTTAATATAGGCTGCTCTATGATATATACAGTATAAACGCTGCTCACAAAAATGAAGGGATATTTCAAAATTAATATGAAGAGGATCCCAGAAGAACTGCTGGATAATCTGATCCTGTTCAAGCCCCATCACTGTCAGTGTGTTTTGGCACTCTTGGGTGATCATACACCCTACTGAACAGTCAATATGGGGTACTCTTGTCCAGTTTAACATGCTTTTGTTCACCCTCATTAATATATCACTTACTACTCAATCACCATAATAGAGTTTGTATCTTATTTGTTTATTAAAACAACTTTTTGACTTTTTATTTGCATTTCTGGTCAGCTTGTTTAATAAAATCGAAAGCTTCTTTTTTAATCGCTTTATACTCATTTTGGAATATCCCCCAATTTTTGTAAGCCGTGTACCAATCTCTTTAAATGAAACATTATATTTATGGATTTGTCAGACTGGATTTCCATCATATATCAGGGACTACCTGCATATGATTATTATATCATTGCTAAACCAATATTCTAATGGTGGCCTGAGATGTTTGCACAGTACTGTTTATCAGTACTCATCAGGTAATTGATCAATAAATAAATAAATAATTTAAACGATTCAATACCCTATTAGCCATGAAGCCACAATGCTCCAGTGCTGTTTCCATTCGCCGCTTGTCCGAGAACATCTTCACAATGCTGCGAGACAGAGGGAAAAAAAAAAAAAAAAGTGTGTCATTATTATAGTCGACACCTAATTTTGTAGCCTGTTTTTACTGTCATGTTACAGTAGCTCTCACTGAGTGAAAGTGAAAACAAAAGTGAAGAGAAGGAATGGCGGCTTTATGAAACGAGATGTGGTGAAATGTGTGTGTGTGCATGCACTAGTCCGTGATTGAGCAGGTGTGTGTGTGTGTTTGGTTAATTAGGGTAGGTTAGATTAAAGTTAAAGGTTAAAGTTAGGGTTAGGTGTAGGTTTTGAATCACTTAGCAACAGTAACATACAGACTATCTAATGACCTCACAAATATGGCAATACAAACTTGTGGGTGTGTTTTCTTACTTCTTCACCGGGATTTTCCCGTCCTGATTCACCTGCAGTGTGAGTTTGGTGTACCTGTGAGGTAGATACCATAAGAAGATGAAGAAAAGAAACCACACAAAGCCAGATCAGTTTCTCAATTTGTTATCGTAACCAACCATTTCACTTCTACTTTTCACTTCTACTTCTACATCTAATACTCCAAAAATGGCCTTTAAAACCAGAATTAAAGCAGTGTTATGATACATCAGACATGTGTAACACTGACAGAGACAAGGTAGAAATTAGGAAAGCTCTACATGCACATTTACCCACAAATTTTTATCTAACCTACTGTGGAAATTTGGCAGGGGAGGAATTTGAACCTTAGACCTTCTGGTCCACAGTCCAGTACCTTAACCCCTAATTCACCAATCATCCCATTTCTACATGCCACTTGTGACTTCGGCAACTCATAAGTTTATACAGATCAGTGGTGTTAAAAGGATTTCCTTAACATACTATTTTAATAGTGCTTAACACACAATTTGCTTAGGGTCAAAACATCAAACAACAGCTGGACAAAGCATTCGTAAATAAAGAAATATTAGACTAATTCATATTATTTGTCAATCACTGTCAACCACAGAGCACGGTACAAGTCACTGTTAAGAGTGCCAGAGAACCAATCTCCTCTACTTCAGCCATAGCCAATTGTGTCTGGTGCCTGACCCACCAGAGCTGATGGGTTAGGGTATTAGAGTGCGGCACCACCCAAGTGACTTTACCAATATTTACCCAGGGTGTTACGAGATGTGGTGGTTGGTGGTAGGACCCAAGGATGCGAGATATACAAAATCCCACTACGTATAATAATAATAATACTAATAATAATAATAATGGGGAAATTATATAGAAGAACTAAAAAAAAGGCTAAGAGCGGAGCGAAAGGCTCCTGAACACAAAAAACCAAAGGGATGAAATAGGGCGCCGCTGTGTTGTGTCTCGACTGGGAGAAGCGCCAACAGGGCAAACATGCACAGAGCACGATTTGAGACTTCTCCCAAGTGGCGTGGCACGGAGGTAGTCCGAACGCCAGAGGTCGAAGGTGAGCTCGAACGGGCATGTGGCGCGGGAAAGCCATGCCAGGGCGCGTATAATTCAAACGAGCAGTTGGGTGGTCATTCTAGCCGGGGCGTGTCTCATTCCGAGAGGGCAGCCGACTAGAGTGAGGCTCATTGGGTGCAGACGACGGAGGAGCGTGACCTCAGGTGTGTGAGGAGCGCCTCAAAGTGCCCCTCAAAATACTAAATACCTCGGGGGTTCCCTCAGTACGCGTCCATCGGCACTAAAAGCCCCCTGGAACGTAACCACTATCCCTAATAGGTGTGCGTAAGGGCGCGAGCGCGCCGGTGTTTGGGCGTGTGTACCAAATTAAGACGACCTGGCACCGAACAGCGCTAAAACCCACACCTAAATAACAGGAAAAGCAGCTGTTCGGAATCAGGTCGTACTTTGGATACTGGATATAAGCCGCTTCACCGATAGCTCTGTAATGGCGACCGGCGAGGACGGCCGAACGCTCCGGGGCAAAAGGTAGGAACCCTAACACAGGGTAATCCCATCGAGAGAGAAATCTCACAGTTTCCATAGAAAACAAAGATTTTAAGGACAGCTGAGGCAAACCAAAATTCGAATTGAAAAGATTTACAATAATCCACAATTTGTGTACAGAGTAGATCTTTTGTATTGCTAGTTTAGCTTACGTTACGTACGTTACGTTACGTTACGTTTAGCTTACGTAAGTCATTCCAGGACGCCGAATGGATCACAGTAACTAAATTGGGACCTTAGTAAGGCAACATCAACATGAACACAGGCATTAGATTGTATCTGCTGCTATGTCTTGAAAACGGCCTTATAATAAAATTTTTCAGTGTAAAATCAGTGTAACTCCATTTGTACTAAGTGGGGAAAACAATACAAAAATAGTTTGGTGTTTTTTAAAAATCTCAAAGCAAAACGAAACTGAACCTTAGTGGCAAGTTAATTAACCCACTGTTATCAGATTTTACAGAGGGTTCGCTCTGGTAATATCCAGACTACAGTCATAATCAGTTTAGGACAGGGTGTGTACATCTACAGTACTGCTGGACAAATCTGGCTTCTTACAGATGGACAACGCATGGAGGAGGGAGAGAATGAAGACATGGGATAGAGATGGACAGTATGGTGTAAAACACTGGAGGCTTCTGGAGATATAAATGCTTCTTTAGAAGAAGTGTGAGTGACGTTCAGTCAGGTCTTTCTAACCCTTGAGAAAAGGGTAAGAAACAGGTCCATGTAAAATATTATACACATTTCTTTCATTAATCAAGTAAAATCAACAACATCAGCCGATTCTAAACACTACTCTGCACTCCAACAATTGGTTGTTTCGGTAATTTTAATCTGTTTACAAAATGACAAGATATGTGACCAGATTTATGATTTTCAACACAGGGGCAAGCCTTTCGCTTTCTACCCCTTCTCAACATAGTGAAGAATGTGCTCTGTTTTTGTCAGTCATAAATAAACATTATGTGCATGCTAATTTGGCTAAATCATCATGGTCAGCCAGGTCTACCTATATTTCAGGTAAAGGAGTATGAGCTTGGCGTGTTAATCTTAATTTTTATATCTGCCCAGACATGATGTATACACAAGAAATGTTGGCTGCTGATCTGTATTTTGAAATTCATGCAGACGTTTTTAATTGCTTGTTCCTCGGATGTCCCTACCTAAGAATCTACTGAGGAGGGAGGAAAAAAATAAAAATAAATCTTTATTTTTCAGCACTTTTCAAT
>JAUZSU010175638.1:0-12863 GCA_034780255.1 Parotocinclus maculicauda | reverse complement strand
AATAAAGCTTTGACCCAGTGGGACAGCTTGGAATCCGTTATGTCCAAAAATAAAGCTCTGACCCAGTGGGGCAGATTTGAATCCGTTATGTCCCCAGATAAAGCTCTGACCCAGTGGGACAGCTTGGAATCCGTTATGTCCCCAAATAAAGCTCTGACCCAGTGGGACAGATTTGAATCCGTTATGTCCCCAGATAAAGCTCTGACCCAGTGGGACAGATTGGAATCCATTATGTCCCCAAATAAAGCTTTGACCCAGTGGGACAGATTTGAATCCATTATGTCCCCAAATAAAGCTTTGACCCAGTGGGACAGATTGGAATCCGGTACGTCCCCAGATAAATCTTTGACCCAGTGGCTCACTTGGAATCACTTATGTCACAACGAAAGCTACTCCAGCATGACTGCACTTTCCGAGACGGAACCCTTTGCCTGTTTTCGTGTTCGCAGCGACTTGTCTAAAAACCCCACAAGGTCCAGATGGCACATGAGAACACACACAGCTGCCCGACCCAGAGGGGGCCGGATCCATGCAGGAAACCCCTTCAGTTCTTCTCTCTAATCAAGATCAGGCAGCAAACAAGAGACTTTTTGGGATTAACACCATACGACTGGCAAACAGCCGATGTTTGGCTTCATAACCATGAGAAACAACAAGCTCTTTACATGACTGCTCGCTGTTTGGAGGGCCTAATCAGTTCCCGTCTCTAGCGGGGAGCTAGCCTACAGATTGTCCTCTAAAGGTCGCATGTACAGACGTGATTTAAGGGCTAATAAAGGAAGCGGCCATCTGGAGCGTTCACAGATCAATTTGTAGTTTAAAGTTGGTAACAAAACAGGCACTTTTTCGGCAGCTTTACGCCTCGGAGTGCTCAGACCTCATTCGGGAAGCTACACGCTAACGGTGCGTATTTATTTCCGGCAAACATGAGCAACACGAGCGGAGTTCGGAGCTGGGAAAGACGACTTGAGGACGTACCCCAGGTTGGGCTCGTAATGTAAAGATTGGACTGTTTGGTTACAGGACCATGGAGGACCTGTGAGGGTACCTCTGTTCGTGCCCAGTGAGTCCCAGGGCAGTCTCCAGACCTTCTTGCTTTTGGAAGTCCAAACCAGCTATGTTATAGGAATTCTTGGGGATGCCACGAGACGATCCGTGGACTCGCTGAATCCCCAGGATCCCCACGAGAGTTTGGTCGGAGCCCAAGATGCAACATCCACAGACGGACTATGAATATAAAAAACAAAAGGGATTCGTATTAAATAAACACAAAGCCTGGACCGGCAGAAAACAACAGGTCGAAGGGGAGGACCCCCAAGTCCGGCAACCACTGGCGGCGACAGTGGAGCCTCGCGACTGTTGGGAACGCCAAGCTGGCCTGGGAGGCCACCGTCGAGGCTCCGGATGGCGGTCTTCCCAGGAAGGGGTTCCCAGAACAGCGACCCCAGACGAGTGGAAATGGTCGCTGATCCAGGAGGAAAAGCCAGGCTGTCGTTCCAGGAAGGGGCTTTCAGAACAGCGACTCCAGACGAGTGGAAACAGTCGCTGATAAAGGAAGAAAACTCAGACGGTCGTCCTAGCAAGGCGATCCTGGAACAATGACCACAAACATTGATCCAGGAGGAAAAGCCAGGCGGTCGTTCCAAGAAGGGGCTCAGAAGAGCGACCCCAGATGAGTGGAAACGGTCGCAGAACCAGGAGGAAAACTCAGGCGGTCGTTCCAGGAAGGGGCTCTCAGTAAAGCGACCCCAGACGAGTGGAAACGGTCGCTGATCCAGGAGAAAAACCCAGGCGGTCGTTCCAGGAAGGGGCTCTCAGTAAAGCGACCCCAGACGAGTGGAAACGGTCGCTGATCCAGTAGGAAAAGCCAGGCGGTCGTCCCAGCAAGGACGTCCCGGAACAGCGACCCCAGATGAGTGGAAACGGTTGCTGATCCAGAAGGAAAAGCCAGGCGGTCGTCCTAGCAAAGTGGTTCCAGAACAACGACCCCGGACGAGTGTAAACGGTCGCTGATCCAGGAGGAAAAAACAGTTGGTCGTTCCAGAAAGGGGTTTCCAGAACAGCGACCCCAGATGAGTGAAAACGGTCGCTGATCCAGGAGGAAACCCCAGGCAGTCGTTCCAGGAAAGGGCTTCCAGAACAGCGACCCTAGACGAGCGGAAACGGTTGCTGATCCAGTAGGAAAAGCCAGGCGGTCGTCCCAGCAAGGGGATCCCGGAACAGCGACCCCAGACGAGTGAAAACGGTCGCTGAGCCAGGAGAAAAACCAAGGCGGTCATCCCAGCAAGGCGGTCTCGGAACAGCGACCCCAGACGAGAGGAAACGGTCGCGTATCCAGGAAGGTGACCTGATGGAGTCCGACGCCCGGAGACAAGGCCTGGGTCGTCCCAGAACAATATACCCTAGACCGGCGACCCCAGACTTATTGGAAACATTCAGTGATCCAGGAAGGTCCACCAGTAGGAGCCCAAGCTCCCTGCGGGACGAGCAGGTGATGCCGGGAATCAGGAGACCCGTGAAGGCCAAAGCAGAAAGCCCAAAAACCAAACCTGTCCAAACCAGCTAAAGAAAGGGGGAGTCCAAATGGCTTTATGTGCTGTGAGTCCGAATGGACCCCAGACGAGTGGAACCAGGAATCAGTCCAGCATGGAACCGAAAATACGGAGCAGAGAACCAAGGTCCAAACGTAAGAAACAAAAAGTAGAGAAAGAAAGCCAAAACAAAACCAAAAAAACTATGCTAGTCCAATCCGTAAGCGGCTTTAGGTAAACCAGTACAATCCAATCACGAAACAGCAGCTCTCGGCCAATCCGGTTATCCCACCGTCGATTTATCAGCGTCCGATTGCACACACGCTTGCGGCTAACCTGCAAAACATACATTAGCGCCGCCATCTTATCGTAAAGCATTTGTCCTGATGTACGAGTCAAATCCACAAGCAAAAACCTCAAGATTAAACACATCAGTTGCCAGGTGACGGGATAGGGGCGGAGATAAATGGACTTCCACGCACCTTTGCGAGAAAAAATGAACCCTTGCCGAGCCGTATATCAATTCCCCAGAGTGCACTTGGGTCTGGAAACCAAGTCATTTATTTCCACCCGGGCGTTTTTGTTTTATCTCACCAAATGGAAACATCAACATTTCTGTCTGAACGAATCTTTATCGGAATATCCAAACATCCAATTCCGGAACTCCCGAAAAAATTCTCCGCCCACACATTCCGATGGGTTCGAGATCGGGAACGATAAGAAACAAGAGCCAGTTTGCGCCACAACTAGTCGCTCAGCATCGTTCAGTTCAGTTCAGTTCTTTAGGTGGCCGGTGTCTCCTTGTCTAGACATCTGGTTTTAAAAAAAAGATCAAAGTAAACAAAGCCGGTTAGATCCTTGGGTGGCCAGGAATTATTTAGTCCATCAGACCTCGGGATCAGGTTGCCAAATATGTCCTTTTGGATCATTTCTCTTTTCTGTGAGCCCCTTGTCACCTCAAGTCCATTTCAAGCCCCTCCCTTCCCCCTCTCCACACCGCCCCGTGATGGAACAGTTTGTATTTCGGAAAGGTCGGACTCCTTTTTTTGACTCCTCTAAGACTTGATCTTCCCTTCAAAATAACACGATGGAAAAACAGACTTTTTCCACTTTCCTATTTGACTCGCATTAAAGCTCCGTAAATCCCTCGCTCGGCACAATGTTTATGAGTTTGGGAAAAGACGGGCTTGCACCGGTGCTTCCTCACCGAAGCGGAAGCTCTCGCTGATCCGAACTCCGTACACACTGAACTCGGAGGGGATGAAGGAAAGAAGTGATAAATCAGACAGCAAAGGCTGATGGAGCTCAAGGAGAACCTTCCGTCTTTTCAATCTTCCCTTGAAAGTTTTGGGCAAACCCATCCCAGTCGAGCTCGCCTGGTGGGCCCCGTTACGTCCCGATCCCGGCACGGACCGGTCGAGTTCCTTTAGGAGTGAAGATTTTACTGTCGAGCCTCTCGGAGGAGCATCTAGAGGAACCACCTGAGATGGTTCTGATATGGATGGCGTCTCCTGGTTGGAGCTTTCACCAGGCATGGAGGTTTGACCAACCAGAAGGAGGCCCTGGATTGGCTGGAAGGACTGTTAAGCGGGAGAGAATTGGTTCTGGAGGAACAAGGAGGCTTGCGTTTTGCACTTTCTTCATCCTGAAGAAAACCTAGTGGCCCAAGAACCTCCTTTGATAAGTGGATTACATCCGACGGTTTCCTAACAGGATCTCACCGGCCCAAAACCTCCAGAAAACCAATTCTATTAAGCCTGCTACATGAGTCAGAGCAGATTATAAAAGGGCCGGGCATCTGAGCCGCTCAGACACTGCCTCAGGTGTTGGCCGTTCAGTGACCATCGTCAGGTGGTGGTTGTTTGGCCACTGGCCATTGTATTAGTAAAACAAGAAGACCTCGAAACCAAACCTCTTGGAGAACTACAAGAGAACCGACGTGTACAGTGGAGTCGTTCCTCACCTAACGTCAATAACGATGGCAATCACGACGCCCCCTGGGCAAACAGATTGAAACGATTTGGCCCGCCGTGCAGCTCACCCATCTCGTGCATCTTCCTCGCGTTACGTGCTAATCGTCCGATCGGGAGGGTCATTAGCGGTTAATGAAGAAGCGAAACGCTCGAAATAAATCATTCCGTCTCCTCAGTGGGCGCTCGACATTAAACAGGACGCCCTCAGCACCGCCGCAAACAAGCGGCCTCTTATAAATCACACGTCCAACACATTCATCAAGCTTAAAGACGGTATCTCCGGTTTAATCGTGCAAAAAAAAACGGACCCCAGTTCGGAACTACCTTGTTGGACCACCCATCGAAAACTTGACTTTGTTTCTCCATCCTTACTTTGGGTGCACCAGGCAGCAGGCGACCACTCATAGACTTTGGAACACCCATCAGTAAAACCACTTGGGTCCAGGTGCTGAATTTGGATCTGGATCTGGATCTCCTGGCTGGATTTTCTCTAACTATGGCCCAACAATTTTGGGTTGACCTACACTCCACGGTTAGGCCAGACTTCTTAAACTTCACCTACAGCTTCTCCTAGGGGATCTCCACACATTTGTGGTCCGGGTCCAACAGGACGTCCGTGGAACAGCAGCTAAAGATTAGTAAGTATTCATCATTCACTGATGGAATCCAGATCTCTCTAGAGGGGAGTCAAGATCCAAGGGGTCTCCAGAGGCTTTGGATTGTGGGGGGATTTGCCCAAAAAACTGAATGGCAAAGATTTGCTATGGGTGGAACTGTGTCTGGCAGGGACTGGACCTCTTTATTTTCCATCTCTCTGTGGGCTGTAGTTAAAAACGGCCGTAAAGTGCTGGAACTCTGATAATGGAAAAAGCCGAGGAGTGGCACTTTGACAAACAAGCGTTATTACTGAAATGGCTTTTATCATTTCGTCCATGTGCTGCCAAGACCTCGAGGCCAAACTCTCCTCTGCTCCGAATTTCTGGTCGGGGGTTACCGCTCCGATGGGTCTTTTACGATTTATTGGCCCCTGCAATGTTTTTTTAGGAAAGCAAGAAAAGCTACAATCGACTCCTAAACACATTCCCAAGAAAAGCAGCCAGTCCCCGTAACAGAAGGCGTGGCCTCTATAACAGAAGGCGTGGCCTCTATACCAGAAGGCGTGGTTTCTGTACCTCTATAAACAAGGTGTGGCCTCTGTACCGGCCAAGAAACGTCAAAGGTGTGGCCTCTGTCCCTCTACGCTGCATTAAAGTAGGCGTTACCTTTGTACCTGTCTACCACAGGCTGGACGTCTCCGGGAGACGTTCTGTTCCGTCTGGGCTTCTTAATAAACGAACGATTCATTAACGCAGCTTTAGATGACGACTCCGATCCGGTCCTGATGGGTAAAGGGAGAAAAAGGGAGAAACCAAAGCGTAATTAGGTTTTATTTATTATGAAGTTCTTTTTAGTCGACATGAGAGCAAAATGCAAATGATGTTTACGGGGGTGGGAGGAAGATGACACGACGCTAGCAGCGGTTAGCAAAAACGGCTCACGGGCGCGGTCACGTGATTCGACATCAAGCGTTCGCAAATCAATAAAGGAGAAGGCGGACGTCGTTGTGAACTTCTGGAGCTCGAGCCTTAATGATTAGAATCATTTAAAAAATGGCTGCTTTATAAGCGTGACTTAGCGGAATCATTTGATGAGTCACTGAATGAATCAGTGTGTGTGTGCGTGTGTGTGTGTGTGTGCGCGTGTATGAGAGTCATTACAAAGTGGGTGAATCAGTCAGTGTGTTGTTGTTGTGTGTGTGAATCAGTCAGGAGTGTGTGAGTCAGTGTGTGTGTGTGAATCAGTCTGTGTGTGTTTGTGAGAGTCAGTGTGTATGTGTGTGTGTGTGAGAGTCATTAGGATTAAGTGAATCGGTGTGTCAGTGAATCAGTAAAGTGTTTGAGTAAACCACCCGCACACACCCGCACGCACACACCCGCACGCACGCACACACAAGCACGCACACACATGCACGCACACGTACACAAACACACACAAACGCACACGCAGACACAGAGTGAAACAAAGATGTGAAAAGATAAAGGAGTGTCATTTTCAGGTTTATTTTTGTTTTTCCAGTGATACAGCAAAGCTTATTGTGTGTGTGTGTGTGTGTGTGTGTGTGTGTGTGTGTGTGTGTGTGTGTGTGTGTGTGTGTGTGTTACTTAAAAGATTAACACCCAAGAGCAGCTTCCACAATCCTCAGGGTTTTACTTGATCAGGAAACTTGAAAAGAGAAAAAGAAAGAGAGAACATGAAACTTATTATTTGAAGAGTTATCTCGTGTTATCTCATTTGTTGTACAGTTATCTCGTGTTCTCTCGTTTGTTGTACAGTTATCTCGTGTTCTCTCGTTTGTAGTACAGTTCTCTCGTTTGTCGTACAGTTATCTCGTGTTATCTCGTTTGTCGTACAGTTATCTTGTTTGTCGTACAGTTATCTCGTTTGTCCTACAGTTATCCCGTGTTATCTCGTTTGTCGTACAGTTATCTTGTTTGTCGTAGTTATCTCGTGTTCTCTCGTTTGTAGTACAGTTATCTCGTTTGTCGTACAGTTATCTCGTTTGTCCTACAGTTATCCCGTGTTCTACCGTGTCCTACAGTTATCTCGTGCTATCTCGTTTGTCGCACAGTTATCTCGTGCTGTCTCGCGTGTCGTACAGTTATCTCGTGCTGTCTCGCGTGTCGTACAGTTATCTCGCGTGTCGTACAGTTATCTCGCGTGTCGTACAGTTATCTCGCGTTTTCTTGTTTGTCGTAGTTATCTCGTGTTATCTCGCATGTCGTACAGTTATACCGTGTTCTCGTGTGTCCTACAGTTATCTTGTGTTATCTTGCGTGTCGTACAGTTATCTCGTGTTATCTTGTTTGTCGTAGTTATCTCGTGTTATCTCGTTTGTTGTACAGTTATCTCGTTTGTTGTACAGTTCTCGTTTGTCATACAGTTATCCCGTGTTCTCGTGTGTCCTACAGTTATCTCGTGTTATCTTGCGTGTCGTACAGGTATCTCATTTGTCGTACAGTTATCTCGTGTTCTCTCGTTTGTCGTAGTTATCTCGTTTGTCCTACAGTTATCCCGTGTTCTCATGTGTCCTACAGTTATCTTGTTTGTCGCACAGTGATCTCGCGTGTCCTACAGTTATCCCGTGTTCTCATGTGTCCTACAGTTATCTTGTTTGTCGCACAGTGATCTCGCATGTCCTACAGTTATCTCGTGTTATCTCGCGTGTCCTACAGTTATCTTGTTTGTCGCACATTGATCTCGCATGTCCTACAGTTATCTCGTGTTATCTCGCGTGTCCTACAGTTATCTTGTTTGTCGCACAGTTATCTCGTTTGTCGCACAGTTATCTCGTTTGTCGTACAGTTATCTCGTGCAATCTTGCTTGTCGTACAGTTATCTCGCGTGTCGTAGTTATCTCGCGTGATCTCATTTGTCGTACAATTATCTCGCGTGTCGTACAGGTATCTGGCTTGTCGTACAGTTCTCGTGTTATCTTGTTTGTCGTAGTTATCTCGTGTTCTCGTTTGTCGTACAGTTCTCGTTTGTCCTACAGTTATCCCATGTTCTCGTGTGTCCTACATTTATCTCGTGTTATCTTGTTTGTCGTACAGTTATCTCGTGCTATCTTGTTTGTCGTATAGTTATCTCGTGTGCTGTACTTATCTTGGTTTTCTTACCTGTATGGATATCCGTGATATTTGGATCTGAAGATGGACAGAAGGAAACTGAAGAAGAAGACGACTAAACCGAGACCCACCAAACAGATAACTACACACACACACACACACACACACACACACACACAAATCAGATAGTGTAAAACAGAATTATAAAAAGAAATTATAAAGCAAACCGTAAAATACACAATACAGTAACACACATGCACGCACACACACAAAAGAAGGTGGAAACGACATAAAAATCAATTAAAAAAACAAAACAAAAGAAAAGAAAACAGGACGAGAACAAAAAAGGATAAAGAAATTTAAGCAGATGAAACAACACAACAAAAGCTAAAGAAGCAAAAGAGAAGAAGAAGAAACTGGAAAAAACAAAAAAATTAAAAAGTCTAACGAAAACAGAGAGAAACGGGAAAGAACAGGAAAAATAAAAGTAAAAAAAAAACAGGGACAAAACAGACCAAAATTTAAAAACGAAACAAGAAGACAAAAAGACAAAAGAGGAAGAAAAAAAAACCTGAAACAAGCAAAAGAAAAAAAAATGATAAAAGGAATGGAGTAAAGGAAAAGGGAAATAAAAAAATTTAAAAAAAAGGAAAAATAAGGAAAAAAAAGCAAGAAAGTGACAATAGAGGAGAAATAGATTTAAGAAATGTAAAAAGATCATTTAAAAAAACAACAAAGTAAAAGATAAAGGAAACTGATAACTGAACTAAAAAGGGAAGCAAAGAATAAACAATAAAAAAAACAGTGACAAAAGGGAAGAAACAGATTAAATCTTCAGGGAATAAAAATTTTATAAAAGTTAAGAAAACTGAAAAACAAAACAAGAAAACTCAAACTGGAAAGAATATCAAGAAAAAGGCAAAATAGGAAGAAAAAAAACCCCAAAACAAGCATAAAAAAAAACCACACACACAAAAAAGGAATGGAGTGCAGGAAAAGGGTAATAAAGAAATAAAATAAATAAATAAAGAAAAAAAAGCAAGAAAATGGCAATAAAGGAGAAACCAATGAAATACATTTTAAGGGAAAAATAAAAAAATATAAAAATAATAGAACAAGAACAAAAACAGTAAAAAGAAGAAAAGTGAGGAAAGGAACAAGCAAGAAAGTAAAAAAAAAAAAAAAAGTAAGAAAATACTAAAATAAGAAAAAACTACAAAAGAAACAATGGAAGGTAGAAAAAAATGCAAGAAAATAACAATAAATTAAATACATAAAAAACCTGATAATTTAAAAAAGTAAAAAAAAAACACTTAAAGGCAACAGAAACAAATAAATGGAAACATAAAAATAAAGGACAAAGGGAGTAAAAAGGAGTAAAACACAAGGAACAAAGGAAAAAGAAACTAAAGGAAGACAAAGAAAAAAAATTTTTTAAAGTAAAAAAAAAAAACTTCAAATCTTACTTCTTCTTTTTCCCACGTCTCCTTTGGAGGTGGCCGCTTCGTTCAGCAGCACCATCCCCATAGTGATAGCGGCGTCTGGAACCGGGGTCAAGAAAACACGACCCGCGAGAGGAAACAACAAAAACACAACAAAAAAACAACACAAACAAAACAAAAACAAACAATAAAACCCCCAAAAACGCTGCTTCTTTAAGGACTAAAAAAAGTACTGTAATGTCTAACTGTTGCAGCTCGTGTTTAATTCCCTTCCTGTCCTGCTTAATTCAGGGCTGTGCAAAGACGGGGCTTAACTGGCAACACAGGGGACAAGGCGAGAACCAAATTCGGCGCTTCGTCTGAGCTCAGCGTCTCTCTCGCCGGCTGCTTGGCCGCGGGCTCGAGTAAACAAACCTTCTTAATTAAACTGCACACACACACACACACACACACACACACACACACACACACACACACACACACACACACGCACTCACTAGGAGTGTGATACGACTCGCTGCCAAATGTGTGTATCATCTTTCATATTTACAACCCCGAAATCACACACTCATGATCCGTTTACCTTTTTTTAAAAAAGAAACCAACAAAAAACAAACAAACCCACAGTTCATATTTATTTGTACATTTTATATATATATTAATCGTCTCGCCTTGCACCCCGTGCTGCCGGTTAGACCCTGATCCCTCCGTCCCTGGGTTGGATTGAGCGGGTACGGGAAGCTCCATGTAAGTGTAAGCGCATAACAAATGTATGGCCCAAAGGCCACGCCCTGCGTGGAGTGATTGACAGTTCAGCCACGCCCCCCTTTTTGAAACGAAGGATACTCAGCAGGAGGATGATGTGGGATTCGGCCACAAACTGAGCCTGGCTGCTGCCGTGGATGTAGCTCTGGAGAAAAAGAGAGAATGATGGTTATTATTCACTGGGGTATGACAGAATATCGCATATGGCGCTGCCCTATAAAAAGGCTCTCAGCGGCTGCTTTTGGGTAGAGTGCCTTTCGGTGGCATTCGAAGACATTTGGCTCAGAAAGGGGGCACCGTTGGACTGAGAGAAGCAAGATGGTCGTTTTGACGATTTCACCTTCGTGTGGACCGTTCCGGGGTTGGGGTTGGGTGCAGCGGGTCCACGAAGGGGCACACACACGGGAAAGAGGGTCTGGACGACCCCCAGAGAGACCGCCGAGAGAGAGACGCGTTTGGTCCTAACACAGTTTTGCTATTCATCATCCGGACACTTGACTAAACCCTCGGACCATGTGCCCGGACCATTTCCAGGTGCTTGGCAGTTGGAAATTTGTTGTCTCGGCGCCCCACCGTTGACAGCCACCTGTGTTTTCAGTGGCGTCCTGAAAGAGGATCCTGAACAGTTACGGCCTGGAACCGCATGGCCTTTGGCGATGAATCCAGATTCTGTCATTGTTGCTCCTGGAGCTGGAGAAAAACGAAATGCGACATTTGGCGCTGCCCTATAAAAAGGTTCTCAGAGGCTACTTTTGGGTAGACTGCCTCTCGAAGACATTTGGCCCAGACAGGAAGCATCGTTGGACTGAGAGAAGCAAGATGACGATTTCACCTCCGTGTGGACCCTTCCGACCTAGCTGTTAGGAGGTGTTTGGTACAGTGGCTCCATGAGGGGGCGCACACACGGGGAACAGGGTCCGGACGACCCTGAGAGACGCTAGTTTTGCTATCCATCATCCAGACACTTGACTTAACCCTCGGACCATGTGCCCAGACCATTTCCAGGTGCTTAGCAGATGGAAATTTGTTGTCTCGGTGCCCCACCGTTGACAGCCACCTTTGTTTTCAGTGGCGTCCTGAAAGAGGATCCTGGACAGTTACGGCCTGGAACCGCATAGCCTTTAGCGACGAATCCAGGTTCTGTCCGGGATCCGATGACGCTCGGGTTCGAGTACGGAGAGTTTTGAGTTGACGCCTCAACTGCTGGTGTGATGATCTGGGGAACCATCTCATACGACACGGTCGTCCCCCCGGCAGTGATACGCGGGACACCAACAGCTCAGCATCCCCACGTGTTGCCGCTTATAACAGGGCTTCCACCTGACCCAACCCGAACGTACCAAGGGTTTCCCAGGAACGTCTCCACCAGTTTACGGCCCTTCCTTGGCCTACCCGGTTGCCAGATTATCGCCAATCGAGCGGCAAACTACGAGCGTCCTGGACCCACAGGTCTAGCTGGACCGTCTGTGGGTAAATGTGGCACAGGATCCGATCCGGAACCCGTTTTCCTCAAACGTATCTCATCTTGTAATCTTGTACCCAGGCTAGAGACGGCCCAGCAGGGTAACTAGAGCCTCCTTTTTAATTATACGTAGAATTCTGTCTATAATAATAAAATCGCGTTTATATAACAAAACGTTTCTCCTTCTCGCCGAGTTCTTTTTGGTCCCCGACCACAATTATTTCTTTTTGTTTCCTCATTTTTATCAGCTAAATAAAGACTGTGTGAGCGTAAACGCCGGGTCGGTGGAGCTGAGCTTCTCTCTGGGCGGAGGTGTGATTACAGCGGACGGGTTTGGTGAACGGACCCATTAATCACTGTCACTTCTTCATTTGTTCCAGGTCATGGAGATCCCCCCCCCCCCCGCCCCGCTCACCCTCGTTCGCTCGCTCTGGGTGACGATGAGGGATGAAAGAGGAAACAACGTCAGACAAAAACTAATATTTTGATTCCGTCAGGTTTTGGACCCTTTTGGGTTTAATGGAACCCAGTGGAACCCAGGCAGATCTCTTATGTTTGTCCCTCGTTCCTGTTTACCCCAAAAACGACAGATAGGCGATGATGCCTCCAGAGTCCAAGAGCTGTGTGATTTACACCTTTAAGTTCACGGTTCAGCCTTGGAGCTTGGTTCATGAAGCTCCATGAAGCTTCCTGGAACTCCCGAGGATCCATAGCTTGTGATTTTTCAGGGCCGAACCATTGCTGCTCCTAGAGCTTGTCGAAAAACGAAATGCCACATATGGCGCTGCCCTATAAAAAGGTTCTCAAAGGCTACTTTCAAGTAGACTGCCTCTCTAAGGCATTTGGCCCAGAAAGGAAGCATCGTTGGTACTGAGAGAAGCAAGATGGTCCATTTGACGATTTCAGCTCTGTCTGGACCCTTCCGACCTAGCTGTTAGGAGGTGTTGGGTACAGTGGCTCCATGAGGGGGCGCACACACGGGGAACAGGGTCCGGACGACCCAGAGAGACCACAGTTTTGCTATC
>JAUZSU010175627.1:0-12864 GCA_034780255.1 Parotocinclus maculicauda | reverse complement strand
ACACACACTCACACAAAACACACACACACACACACACACACACAAGACTAGAGTGAGAGAAAAAGTGAGAGAGAAAGTCAAGAGGAGTGCTGCACTTCTCCTTCATTTTATTACTTTGTGTCATATAACTTGCAACAATACCTTTATTATTCCCCTACAACCTTTTAGAAGACTCCCTGACTAAGGCTGAATATGGCTTACTAAATCTTATGTACAGAAATTGTTAAGCCGGTCACCTGAAATCATTCCCTTTGGATGAATGTCATACACTCAGAGTAGATTATTCATAGCACCTCAGTGTTAGCCAAAGGTAACTGGACTATAAAAGTATCAAGAATAATTGTAAAAACCAGACCTGAAGGTACACTTGAAGTGTGCTGTTCTGGATGTTCTGGCTGCTTAAAATGTACAGCATAAAGATGCAAGTATCGTACATGAGGGATTAATGTCAAGAACTGCTGCTTCCACACAAGACTGTATTGAGCAGTAAATGACCTGTCATGGTTGTCTTAAGCATGCATAATCTCTGCATTAGTACACATCAAATGGCTACAATGACATGTATACCAATAACTGCACTTTGGCTGAAGATTACTATTAGATTTGATTAAATTATATTTGATTAGTTTCGATCCTCATGTCTGCTTACTCTCTGTGCAGACAAGTTTCTGCAAGTCTGCAAGAGTGAGTTATTTGGTTCCTTTCTCACATAACATTCAGTATTTTACAAAAGTGAGTACACCCCTTAACACCCTTTTATTATTTTATTATTTTCTTATTCTTTTCATGGGACACCACTGAAGATATGAAACTTTGATATGTTGTAAAGTAGTCAGTCTACAGCTTGTATAACAGTTTAATATAATTTGCTGTTCCATCAAAATAACTCAAAACACAGTCATTAATGTCTAAACCGCTGGCAACAAAAGCGAGTGAAAAAGGCCAAATTGTGCTCAATTAGCCATTTTCCCTTCCTAGTATCATGCAACTCGTTCCTGTTGCAAAGTTTCAGGTGTGAATGGGGAGCAGGTGTGTTAAATTTGGGGTCACCCTCTTAGTGCTTAGACCGTACACCACACAGTGTATCAAACTGGTCTGCATGGCCATCATCCCAGAAGGAAGCCTATTCTAACCTCTTCTAGCCTCTTCAAGCTATGGACTAGAACAATGCAGTATAAATGGGAATAAATGGTTGACTACATATTTCAGCATGTTTCAGTTATCTTATTGAACTTTAAGACAATGTAACTGATAAAATGCACTAATACAATGGACAAAATATTGCAGTATTGTTCTGGTATGAGTGGAACAGACACAGCAGTGCAGCTGAAGTATTTAAACACCTCATTGCCACTGCTTGACTGAATATAGCCCATCCAACCAAAAATATCCCGCCACCAACATCATGTATGTTGTATCCTTTGAACACTGATGAATGATTAGAGGATGATAAACACAAACTGTACAACAACAGGTGAGTTACTTTCTTTGACTTTACACCTACAATGTGAATACAATGGTGTTTAAAACACCAGCAACACTGCTTTAGTTATTACAATATTGGAGCACGAGGATAGGGTGATTAGGGAAACTGTTTAATTAAAAGGATGCTCTACTTACCCTGTTAGGACACTTCTAGGCTGGATACACCATAGATACAGTTAAGCACTGGAGGCAAACCGGAAACATATGGTATCCTGTGGCACATTTATCCACAGATGTTGGAGCTGCAGACTCACAGGTTTCCGAAGATGGTGTCCCAGCTGGTCCCACAAATGCTTGATTGATTATGAATCTGGCATCATGTGAAAGCGAAGGTGCTACTTGTGTCTGAATGATGGACAACAAAATTGTGGAAGCCACTCGTGCTTTTGAGTCTATCAAATGATCCTCTATACTGATGTTCTGTCTAGGCAGGCCTGTTGGAACCCATGAAATTGACTTCAGTGAGTGTATACATGTGTATATAATATGAATGTATGCATTTTCCAGGTCATATACAGAACTGAGCATTATATATTTTTCATTTTATTTTCTGCTTGCAACTTTATTTAAGCTTTAATGGTGTACTGTGCTTTAGTTCTGGTGCACTGTAGTCCATCTATTACTCTACATACTTTGTTAACCTTTACTCTGTTCTCTAGGGGTGGCATGGTGCCTCAGTGGGTAGCGCCATTGCCTCACAGCAAGAAGATCCCGGCTTCAATCCTAGGTGTAGAGTATGTATGTCCTCTGACTGTCTGCTGTCTGTGTGGCCACACTCAGTCGTTACCTTGTGTATCAATGTAATCTTACACCTGGTATGATTGGATCAGACACAGCAGTGCTACTGGAGTTTTAAAAGACTGTTCATTCAGTGTCAACTTTATTAGAGACATTCACTTGTATTCACTCACTCCACCTTGTAGAATTAAAGTCAGATACAATAGCTCTGTTGATGCTGCACACGTGCCAGGCAACGGCTATAACTCTAAAACCATGCACAGACCAACTATCAAATAAAATGACCTTACTATAATAACATGTTTAACTCTGGAATGTACAAACAGTAAGTAAACAGTGGGTTCTTGTAACATTTGTGTTGTATGAGGGATGAATGTTCAGAGAGAGTTACTAATATGTTGCTGCACAGTTTGTGTTAAAACTTCATTACAATTATGCTGTAAATGTTTTGCTTAATTAATGTTAATTATGTGTTATTATCATACATTTTGGTATTTTGGTCTTTCAATGTTTATCCGATATAATATCATTATAATATTGTTACGAGGCTTACCTCAAACTCCCGGTCTGCTCGCGGTTCGCCCTGGTAGCCGTTACAGAGAGTCCGGTGACGCTGTTTATATGCAGAGTTTAATTGAGCAGTACGCTTGGTCTTCCCTTTGCTACATTATGTTGTATAGAACGCTTGCGAATATTTATAGCCAGTCTGTAATGTCCCGGGGCTTATAGTGCCGACGGACATGTACGGGGGAAATTTTCAGGTTCAGGGACAGAATCAGGGTGTCTCTCCCCCGTCCTATGTCGGCTGGTAAGCCGAGCCTCGCTCCGGTCGTCTCAAATTAAGTCGCGCCCTGAAGCAGCTTATTCACGCACCTCGCGAACACGGGTTTGGGCTCACAAAGTGTCCCAAATCGGTGCCTTCTCGTGCTTACCGCATGCTCACCCTCTGCCATTTCGGTGCACATTGCCGCCGATTCGTGCGCACGCCAGCTGTGGGTGTCATTCCCATTTGGGATGCAACACAGATGCGTGACTTTTTCCCTTTTTGGTTTCTGTAATTTGGAGAGCTTTTTGCTCTGCCTCTTTAGTTATTTCCCCATTATTATTATAATAATGGGGTTCCTTCATTCCCGCATTCTTTGGTACTAACCAGTATCATAAAGCAAAATAATACAAATATTACACAATTGTTTACCTAGGTTAAAGGCTTTGGATTAATTGTGCTTTAGGCTACCATTTAGATACATAGAGCAGAACATCAAGCAGAAAAAAGAGGGCTAGCTCTCTTGGTTATAGCTACACACCTTGGAATAACAAAATACTCAGAGAAAATAACAAATAAAGAGAGAAAAATCACCGGACACCCAACATACACCACACAATAATTTGCTTTTATCTAAATGGCTATCATTATCCAAAATCCGGTGTAGTCTCTGTGATCCCAAATCAGAACAATGTTGAGACAGCATGGAAAATGCATATAAAAACCACACAGTGTTTTTAGATTCCCATTGACTTTTATTTAATTGAAGACGGTATGAACCTGAGATTTTTTCACGTTCTTTTGGTAAAGTGCAACGCATTCCAAAAAAAGTTGGGAGTTGGAAAGTCCAGTTTGTTAACAAATGCATGAGAACAATTTTGAAATGTTTAAACACAATGTACATCAAATAAAAAATGTAAAGGGATTGCATATTTCTCCCTCTACAGTGCATAATATCATTAAGTGATTAAGGCCAAGGGAGCAAGCTTAAGCTGAACACCTATGAGCTTCAATGCCTTGCCCATGTGTCAGCTTTAGTTTAATGGTGATTCTTGATTCAGTTCCATCCAACAATAGCTGATATAACCACATTGGCAAGGAATTACTTTGGAAAACCTTCCAACCTTTTCTTATGTGGGTTGTATAATATATGTCTTCTACAGAAATTTATAATTTAGCTATCAACTATTGTGCACAATAATGTGAAGCTTTAGAGTGAGTACATTAAAATGACAAAGACATATTGCAGGCTTTCACAAATGCACATACACAGAGCACAAAGAATCAGCTCAGATCAAACAGATAACAGCAACCACTAGAGCTCTTGTTGGAATGAAAGCATCCACTTCTTAACTTAGTGCTGTGGAACTGTGTTATGTGGGCAATAAAGGTTTTATTTTTGTTTTGACAGAAGATATTTATATAGACATAAGCAAATTAAATCCACTAACTCTGCAAGGAGAAAGGCTTTCTTTCATCTAACCACAAATGTAAGCACCTCAATTTCTTTGCTACTGGAATTCTGAGTACAACCAGTCTGTGGTAAGGTGACACATAAACAGAGCTGTTTTACAACAAAAAGGGCATGGTTGTAAAGAAAAGAACTACATTCATATTGCATTTTGAATGATCTGCGATGTTGTGGGGCTGTTTTTCTTGTAATGGCTCTCTATCTTTTGTAAATTGGTCTTTCTAATTTTCCAGTCTTGCCCCGCATGCACAACCCCCTGCCAATCGTAGACCAGTGAGTGGGATTATGGCCGCTAGCCATTCTTTTTCACTTTTACGATGAGAATGAATCCACACAGTGGACAGTCTATGCTCGCCATGACCATCTATCATCCGTGCTGGTGCCTACAATGGCCATCAGGGGCTGTTATTGCAGCAGCAGGGACACAATAGCTCATCTGCCCTTTCCTCACACAAAGTATAATGTGTCTGTACATCAGCCAACCAGACCAGTGTACCTCTTAAAGACTATGGATACAGTGTTCCATGATGTTGGGCTTCAAGCACTTCCATAGAGGAGATTAGCTCTAGATTACGAAGATCTAACGGATCTAACAGCCATGAAACTATAACGGGAACCAAATGTGTCCAAATTGCAACAGACATTTTGACATGGTCATTTCAGTCAGCTTACCCTAAACACTATTGTGGGGTAATTTTAAGAGGAGGGACCACAAAAGTGGATCTACAGTACTGTGCAAACGTCTATGTGTGGACTGTGGGAGGAAACAAGAGCAGCCAGAGTAAATCCACACACACATGGGGGGGATGTGCAGACTCCATGACCATCCCTAGTGTTTTTGATTTTTTGCCTGCCCCTTTTACTCTGGTTTTTGGATTCTGCATTTTGAACCTGTTTGCCTGATTACTGTTTGCTCCCCGTTTTGAACTCTGTGCTCTGCCCTCAATTCTGTCTTGATATTACGTCTCAATAAAGCCTGCATATAGATCCTAACAGTGTGTCTGCCTCAGCATTGTTACAACACAACTGTAACATTAAAACCACCACCTTTTTTTCTACATTTAGTGCCCAATTTATAAGCTCTGCTTTCAATATAAGTGGTCTTTGTAGTTCTACAATTATAGACTGTAGCCCATGTGCTGTCTGGAGTACAACGTTAGTCACCTTTCAGTTTGATTTTCACTGCAGAGTTTTTAAACACTGTGCTTACTTACTTTCCACTATTTTAGACACACTTACCTTGTTGGTCTACCTGTTTAGACAGTAACTCATCTGCTGCTGTGCAGTTTGTCTTAGTTGTCACTGAATCTTTCATCAATGGGCACAAGATGCTGCCCAAAGGATGCTGTTGGTTGTGCAGTTTTGATTGGTGGTCTGTTAAACCACCAGTCTAATACTGACACTGGGGTATTTAAAAACTGACCACTTCTACCTGCACAACTGTGGTAGACCTGTGGGGGTCCTGAACATTTTAGAACAGGTTTATTGGAAGCTTGAGACATGAAGGGTTGTGAAGATACAAGGCGCTTTTATGGACTGGCCTACCATCCATAGAGCACTTTAGCTTGTGCCACTGAATTCTCGCATAGGCACTGAACCCCTTCCCCTGTGGCTCTTACTGTGACAAGTGGAGAACTTGAAATGGGAAATTTACCATTACTGTGACTTGGAGGTGCAAACTAGCAGCTTGTCAAGGCTCAAATGGTCTTTTCTCAATCTGTGTTTGCAGCATAAAGGGCTGCTGCAGAGCACCCAGAAGAACCCTCGCTATCATATTCATAAATGTGAAAAGTATTTTCATAAATAAATTTTTAAAAATTGGAATTTTAAATCATGCACTCAGTCCAGAGATAAAATAAACATTTTTATGTTGAATAAATTGTCCAAATATTAATCTTTAATAGCACAAGATTAGGCTAGAAACAGGAGAGCTTTTTTTTTTATTAATAATTACAACAAACCAAGTGTGTGTTCACTTACTAGGTATTTAACACTTTTCCAGTCATGAGCTGTGAACCATATGACTCGATCTTGTGTCCTACATTGGGTTCCATCGATTTCTGTGTTCACAGTGGTCAGTCAGATTTAGGGTGAAAGAGGCAATGAGGCTTCTGAAGCTGGTAATGGGGGGAAAGGCCCATTAATTGCTGCTCACTGCTGAAAGCAAATTAATTATTGATTGAATTCTTCCACTCCATCTTCTATACCTATATAGCATTACAAATCCCTCTATCTCTCTGTTGTTGTAAGTACATGTCCTATCTGGCATAATTATGTGCACAGGCCACTAAGCACCTCATTAGCCACAAAGTTGCTTTTTTGTTTGTTGTCTTGCATTTTCATGCATGATAAATCCATATAAAGAGGGACTGCTGCTCTGTCTGTAACATTCTATAACTCCTCAATCTATAGCACTCTCCTTTCATTAAACACAGAAATAAAGAAAGGTTAAAGACAGTGGGTTGAGTATTGAAACCCGAGGTCCCATGTCGCCATCATTATTCTGCCTATTGATTTTTCCAGCCATGCACTGAAGAGCCTAGAACGATCAACATACAATAAAACATAAGAATGTTTATTCACACTCAGCATACATCAAAGTTTGTGGTTCAAACGTTCAGGCTGAAGGAGTGACAGTGGTATTCTAGCAGTTAGGGTACTGGACTATGGACTATTCTCACCGGACAGTTTTTAGGTAACAGTGGAAAAGGGGACACTCAACAAACTCACAACTATAATGGACAACACATCTCACCTTTTCCTTGACCTACTGGTCAGACAGCGAAGCACTTTTAGCATCAGACTAATTCAGCTCCACTGCGCTGCAACAAGGAACAGTACAGGAGATAGTTTATGCCTAGAGCCATCTCATTGTATAACTAATCTCCACTGTGTTGGGACATTATTCTGCACTAACCTTGTATTAGATATGCTGGACTCTGTAACACTGTAATTTGGTAACCCACACCACGTCACTATGCGCTTGGATATCACATGGATATTACATGTTATATATAACATGGATATTTATTATTTACACATCTGTACACTCTGTTAATATATATATATATATGGTACCATTCTGCACATTCTGTGAATATTGTATGGTACCTCATTTTACTTTATTAGTTAATTTTTAGCCTCACTCTGGTCGGCTGCCCTCTCGAAATGAGACACGCCCTGGCCAGAGCGGACACCCGGCTGCGCGTTCGAATAATACTCGCCCCGGCATGGCTTCCTGGTGCTCCGGCGCCCTCTGCGCTCTCTTGAGCCTCACTCCAGCTGGCTGCCCTCTCGTAATGAGACACGCCTCGGCAGAGTGGCCACACGGCTGTGCGTTTGAGGTATACGCGCCCCGGTATGGCATTACCACGCTACACGCGCATTTAAGCTTCCCTTCGCCCTCTAGCGTTAGGACTACCTCCGTGCCTCGTCACTTGGGAGACGTCCCATGTATTGCTCTCTCTGCACACCTACCCCGTTGACGCTTCGGCGCCCTCTTGTGATCAGTTCGCGCGTTGCTCCCAGTTGGGACGCAACACAGCGGCGCGCCCTTTCGTCCTTTTGGTTTTTTTTTGTGTTTAGGAGCCTTACGCGCCGCTCCTAATCCCTTTTAAGTTGTTCTATATTATTTCCCCATTATTATTATACGTCGTGGGATACATCTATCCCGCATACTTGGGTCCTACTAAAAACCACCACATCTCGTAACAATTTCAGCAACAACTGCCAGGAAAATTGTTCGGAATGCAAAGAAAATCCCACATATGCACAAGCCACTGACATACAGGACTGTCTGTAAAGAAGTGGTGTGGCTGGTACAAGATGCACAATAAGGAAGCGTTTGAAGAAAAATGAGTTGCATGGTTGAGTCGCCAGAAGAAAACCATTACTACACTAATGCCACAAAGCAACCCACTTACAATATGCCAGACAGCACAGAGACAATCCTTTACATTTCTGGAACAAAACTATTTGGAGTGATGAGACCAAAATTAAACTTTTTGGCCACAACCATAAATGCTACATTTGGAGAGGAGTCAACAAGACCTATGATGAAAAGCACACCCTCTCTACTGTGGAAAATTGGCCGATGATGTTTTGGGGATGTGTGAGCTACACAGGCACAGGGAACTTGGTCAAAACTGTTGGCAATATGAATGCAGCAATTTATCAGAAAATACTGTAGGAAAATTTGCACTCATCAGCTTGGAAGCTGCGCATGGGACGCACTTGGATGTTCCAATATGACAATGATCCAAAACACAAGGCCAAGTTGACCTGTCATTGGCTACAGCAGAAAACAGTGAAGGTTCTGGAGTTTCCATCTCAGTCTTCTGACCTTAATATCATTGAGTCAGTTTGGGGAGATCTCAAACGTGCAGTTCATGCAAGACGGCCCAAGAATTTACAGAAACCGGAGGCATTTTGCCAAGTGGAATGGGCAGCTTTACCATCTGAGAAAATTAAGGGCCTCATCCACAACTACCATAAAAGACTTCAAGGGGTCATTGATGTTAAAGGAGGCAATACAGGGTATTAAGAACTAGGGTATGTAAACTTTTGATCAGGGTGATTTGGGTAGTTTCTTGTGTCATTGTGATTTCAAAACGGCAAACACAGTTGTTCAGTAAAAAATTGCTTCGTCCAACCACTAACCATTAATAACACAACAGTTTTTATCATTCATATTTATCATATCATTCATATTCTCTGAAAAATGGCCAAAATTACAAATTCTGCCAGGGTATGTAAACTTATTAGCACATCTGTATCTGTCTATGTATCTATCTATCTATCTATCTGTCTGCCTGTCTGTCTGTCTATCTATCTATCTATCTATCTATATCTATATCTATCTATCTATCTTTACGATGCAGAGCTTCTGATGATTAGATAAATACTGACTGAGATGCACTGGGATGTGATGCTGAGACAAAGTCAAGGAGAATAAAAATAAAATGAACAGATGGAATTGTGTCTGTCCTTTGTTGGCATGACTACAACAGACTGTACTCAATTTACCTAAAATCACTGTATCTGTCTAAACGACAGTAAACGACTGGAGATGTGTGCCTATGTGCCTGTTCCTGTTTTCATGAATTGGGTTAATAGAATTTTATCAGCTACTCCCTTATGGATGTACTGTAATAGATAATATTCTCCTATACTACACAGCTATTATACTGCTGTTATTTATTTTTGCAATATATGTTTGTTATATATGTTTTTTTTTTAAGCTCTGTGGGACCCCAACTTTTAACAGGCTGAAAACACAGTTTACTACACTCATTTTTCTGTACATACAACCTCTGGCAAATTTTAATTTAAAATTATGAAATCACCACTCTTAGAGAACTCTTTTAATTGTATAATTTTGCAGAAAAATGTTAATCACGGAGACATGTCACAAAACGTTTTTTTTCTTTTTTCAAAAATCCAACATTTTGGCATTACAGTTTTACACAATCGTTTTGGTACATTTCTCTGATCAGAATTGAAATTCTCAAAACTACCTGTTCAATCTTCACATCATTGTGTCACTTGTGCACATCAAAAAAGCAGTTTCTCATTTATTTACATTTACATTTCCAGCATTTAGCAGACGCCCTTATCCAGAGCGACTTACAACTGATACATACGATCTTACTATCCAAGCGAGTCCAGTACCTAAACCACTAGGCCACCACAGTCCCATTTAAATTTAAACAAGTTTCAAATGCTTTGGTACATCCATGCAAATTATTATGTACAATTATCTGCTGTTTCATATGTTATCAATTGCTTATGTCATGCTGATCAAAATGTATTATATGGCTCTCTGTTGAATTGTCTCACCCCGCACAACATTTCAGCATCAGTTCATCTCATAAGTCCTCGCTAAGTTGTCATAATAAGTCAAGTATATTTATATACATTTCCATTAGACATTTTTCCTAAATTTGTCCTTAAGTGGTAAATTGCTCCCAGGTAAATCTTGACTTTCTCTAACAAAGGTACATCTCATCTACCATCAACTGGCAAGTACTGTATATATAGCTGGAGCACAACACAATGTTACAATGTCGGACAATGGAAGGACAAGGAATTGGACAGGGTCAACAGTCATAGCAAGAGGAAGAGGAGTAAGGCTGCGTGGCGGAGGAGTTGGGAGGCAAAATAAAAGAAGAGGCAGAAGAGGCCAAAGACTGAACCACCTTACAGTTTCATTTACATGAATGAGGCTGGCTTTAGCCTAACAAAACGCAGAAGGCATGGTCGAAATATCATCAGAGCTACAGTTGATGTGCTGGGAAAACAGGGCGGGGACATAACCATGGGTGCTGCTATCTCTGAAAATGGTGTTCTAACGCATATTCCTATTATTGGGTCTTACCTTTGTACAATACAGAGCATTTTGTCACCTTATTAGACACTCTCTACAGGGATCTCATCCTTGAACAAGAGAGGGTTGAGATTGGAGTTGACTTACCAAAGTACATCATAGTTTGGGACAATGTCAGTTTCCATCGCTCCTACATCATCAGGCAATGGTTTGCAACTCACAGTAGGATGCGGATGGAGTTCCTACCACCTTACTCCACATTCCTTAACCCCATTTATGTAATGACATCACAACAGATGCCTGCAGAGGCTGCATAAGACACTCCAAACGATTCTTTTCACTCTGCATCACAAGAGAAGATATTCGTTGTGATGTGGATAAGAATTTGTGGCCCAACAGACTGGAACATCAGGAGGTGGAGGAAGACTGCACTGCAATTCCTACAGCACTACATGTACAGTTTTCCCTAAGGAGATCATCCTATGTCATATGTAATTTTTTTTTCTTTGTGCTCTGCAGTGCTGTCTTTTCCTTTCTGTATCGCAATGACATGATTTGACAAAAAATTACAGTACAAACAATACATGTAGAGAAGTAAATGTGAATCTTGTCCAGTCTCTTGCAATCAATCTCCCACATAGACTGTGAAGGTGTAACTTACAATTTACAATAATTGTCATCAAAATTTTTGCCATAGTTTACATCAGAACATCTATCCAGAGTTCAGTGTTATATTGACAACATGGCTGTCATATCTATACACAATGACACAAGGACTTGTCATTCTGATGGCACTGACATGTTCACAGACACAGAAATTTACTTTTAAGAGATGAACTAAATATTTTGAACACAAGACTGGCTTTTGCAGGTAATCAATGGTGCATTTTGCTATTTGTACGAATTGTTTTGAGAAATGCACTTACAGTTTAGCAAATGTCAAGGATGGTTTGAGAAATGCACCAAAGTGACTGAGAAAAACTGTAAGAAAACAATAAAAAAAGAAATAAATGTAATTTTTGTAGTCAGTTACAATGATGTTTTTGGATCAAGTAGAGAAAAAAATATGGAATCACTCAATTTTGTGGAAAATATTATGGAATCGCTCTGTATTTTGCAGTTACAAAGCAAACACCTGCATCAGATTAAATCTGCTAATTAGTCGTCAGTTAAAAAAAATAGTGTTCACACCCTGGAGAGCTGTTGCACAAAGTGGATTGACATGGCTCCAACATGAGAGATATCAGTAGAAACAAAGGAAAGAATTATAAAACTTCTTCAAGAAGGTATATCATCACAGAATGTTGCAAAAAATTAGAAGGTTGTAAAAGGGAAGCATACAGGTAGACCAAAGAAAACATCAAGGTGTCAAGAGTTAAAGCTAAAGCAATATGTGTTGAAAACAGAAAATGCACAACAAAACAAATAAAAACGAGAGGGCGGAAACGGGAGTCAAAGTCTGTTATCAAACTGTAGGAAATTTCCTAAAAGAAATGGAATGTACATAAAGAAAAGCCAAACGAAAGCCATCATTAACACAAAAACAGAAAAAAACAAGGTTACAATGGGCTTAAATAAAGCAATCATGGACTGTGGATGACTGGATGAAAGTAATCTTCAATGATGAATCGTGAATATGCATTGGGGAAGAAAGACAGATAATGTCAATTGCATGTCCTACAAATAGTCCAGATTTCAATCCAGTTCTAAATCTCTGGTGGAAATTGAAGAAAATAGTCAATGACAAGGCTCCAGCCTGCAAAGCTGATCTGGCAACAGCAAATAACAGACAGTTGGAGACGGACTGATAAAGAACATTGTTTGTCATTACGTAAGTCCACGCCTTAGAGAATTTAAGCTGTTATATTAGTACAAAGCGGATTCCAAAATAGTTGGGACACTAAACAAATTGTGAATAAAAACTGAATGCAATAATGTGGACATGGCAAATGTCAATATTTTATTCGTAGTAGAACATAGATGACAGATCAAAAGTTTAATCTGCGTAAATGTAACATTTTAAAGGAAAAATATGTTGCTTCAAAATTTCACAGTGTCAACAAATCCCAAAAAAGTTGGGAC
>JAUZSU010175616.1:0-12864 GCA_034780255.1 Parotocinclus maculicauda | reverse complement strand
CACAGCAAGAAGGTCCTGGGTTCCATGCCAGGGTAGAGTGGCCTGGGTCTTTTCTGTGTGGAGTCTGCATGTCTCCCCCGTGTCTGCGTGGGTCTGCTCATGGTACTCCTTGTTTAAAGATGTATTTGATGTATTTAAGGTTCCCTGCTACTACACTGATGCTGAGAGGAGATCCGTCATGGATGCAGCTCAGATCGCTGGACTCAACTGTTTGAGGCTCATGAATGAAACTACTGCAGGTAAAGTCAGCCCTAAATGCAGTGACAATAAACTCAAAGTTCCAAACTAACTAAGTCAGAGGAATGAATTGGGTGTGTATGTCCTCCACAGTGGCCCTGGCATATGGGATTTACAAACAGGACCTGCCAGCCCCTGAGGAAAAACCCAGGACAGTGGTGTTTGTGGATATTGGACATTCAGGATACCAGGTCTCTGTGTGCGCTTTCAACAAAGGCAAGCTCAAGGTGCGTGCTAAAATCACACTTACTTCTTACACCAGTGTGTATCAGGAGTGTAACATTACTATAATTACGATTGTATTCACAAAAACAATTTTTCACAGTTTTTGGATTTTAGATTTAATATAAAACAAAGCTCACATTGTCTCATACGTTTTTAAACAAAATTATTTGCCCCCCCAAACAAAAATAATATTTCATCCTCTGCAATTAAAATAAATTAGATATGAATCTGTGAGCAGAACTGTGTTTGTGTAAACTCACTGGTTGTTCATGGGGCTTGACCTGTATGAACATGGTCACCCGTGTCTATTTTATGGTAACTAAAACTATGGGTATGTAACAGGGCTTCTGTTCCCACACAAATACAGACAGTAAATAATGTTGCCAGTTTATAAAAAAATGGGAAGTGGAAGCTATTTGTTGTTTGGTCTCTTAAGTCTGTCAATGATGGTTATTACTTGATATTGTTGATTTTATTATACAGGTTCTTGCTACAGCTTTTGACTCACAGTTGGGAGGAAAATACTTTGATGAGGCTCTTGTAAACCATTTCTGTGAGGAGTTTGGAAAGAAGTATAAGCTGGATGTGAAAACAAAGCCCCGGGCTCTGGTTCGTCTTTACCAGGAGTGTGAGAAGCTCAAGAAGCTCATGAGTGCCAACTCCTCTGATCTTCCCTTAAATATTGAATGCTTCATGAATGACATTGATGTTTCTGGACATCTCAACAGGTAATTCACAAAACCACCTGGGCAATGTTAGTATTCAATATGGATTATCTAAGATATTAGATGTCTAAATGTAATTTATGAATAAAACCCAACAAAACTGTTAACCAATAAAGACTTTTTGGTGTCCCAAGCTTTTTTTTGGTTTAGCACTAGAGTTCAAAGACTCATGTAGTTTACAAGTAAAGGAGTTTAAAGCTACCATTTACCTCTGTTAAAACTACTAATTATCATACATCTTTGGAAAGCCTCAGTTATAGCCTCGATGCTCGAACGTCATTGAGTAGTCTCAATGTAGGTTTAATAAAGAATAAATAAATTAAAAAATAATGTCTATTGATACGTAATTAATTATTTAATTTATCCAGTACATAGTAAAGTCACAATTTTTCTGAACAATGTAGTTTACAGTGCTACTCCACATCTGTTTGACTGAGACCAAAATAATATCACAATGGTACATTAGCATCTTTCTTGTAAACACAAACTGCAACAGTTGTAGAAAGCACACAGTTGGTTAGAATGGTAACGGTAACTCAGATAACGGTCTTTATATCTGAGGTAAAAGAATATCTGGAAGCGCAATAAACCTTGAACCTACAGCAGCTGAAGACATCGCCTGGTACCACTCCCGTCATGAATGGGCAACTTGGGCTACAGTTCGCATAGGCTCAAAATAATTGGAAAGTAAAAGACTGAAAAAATGTTACCTGGTCTGTTGTCTTTTTGTTTTATGTTTTTTTTAAATGTTTTGTTCCGACATTCTAATGGTCGGGTCAGAATTTGGTGCAAACAGATCCATCCTGCCTGGTATTAATATATTTGCAAACCTCTTATCTTAATGCTTAAAAATGGCACCATGCAGGTTTATATTTAGGGGCAAAACAAACAGTGATTTATTTCTTTATTTTTGCCCTTGCAGAGGCCAATTCGAAGAGATGTGCGCTGATGTCCTTGCCAGAGTCGAGCCCCCTTTGCGCAGAGTAATGGATCAAGCTAGTGAGTAGTTGGCGTTAATGTAACTATATGATAATCTAATCAGTTAAGACTTTCTTGTCTGATCCTATATTGTGTGTCCTGCTAAAGACCTGAAGAATGAGGACATTTATGCTGTAGAAATAGTCGGAGGTGCTTCCAGAATACCGGCAATTAAAGAGCGAATCAGCAAGTTCTTCGGGAAGGAACTGAGCACAACCCTGAATGCAGATGAACCTGTGGCCAGAGGATGTGCCCTTCAGGTCTGGCTGCTCTCAGCATCCTGTGTTTTCTATTAAAGCTAATACGTCTGTCAACATAATACTCCCAGGCATGAGGCAAACCATTTTAGATTTGTTTATTGTAGGCTTATTATAGTTAATATTAAAATTTATTGTTATTTATGTTTAGGGAATGTTACAGGGTCACCATAGATTTTATATATATAACCCCTTGGAAGTAAAACTATAACTGCAAAATCAGTATCAGCCAAAAAATGTGGCAGACTGTTACCAATTAACAGGTAATATTTGAAGGAAAAAACAAGGTAGAAGATATTTTGGAAAATTTGGAACACCGTTTTTTTTAGGTTGCGCTTTAGATCTAACTTTTTTATATTTTATTTATGATATTTTATCTTTGTGTATAAGAAGACTATAAGTAAATTCCCTGGCATATAAGGGAATTGTAACTGTTGTCTAATAGTAAACTTAAAAAGTAAATTAATCAATAAATAAATGATAGAATGCCGTTATTTATTAGAATAGCTGCTTTATTTAAATATATTATTTGTTTGTGTCATTAGTTGACAATGCGTCATTAAAGCGAAACTGTTTTGTGTGAAAAAGCAGTGCTGTTATCACAGATCAGCACAGTAAGAACTCTTGCCAACCAGTCAGATTGTAAGGTCACACCTAACTGTCGTACACTTAATAATGGACACAGAACTCCTGTTATCAAAATTTACATATTACAAAACATTTCCAGGATTGAGGTGCGTTCAGATAACGGGGTTTCACCGTGAATTGCTACAAACTGGTCAATTAGCTGTTAAAAAATACTTTTCTATATATATTTTTTTTTTGGTATTCTTCAAATATGATCGTCGGCGAACCCGCGAAACAAGCAATTAAAAAAGTCTGGCCTAAGGGAAAAGTATTTTTTAACAGCTAATTGACCAGTTTGTAGCAACCATTGGTTGAAGTTAAAAGAAATAAAATAAACATTTTATTTTTTTAGCTTTTTCCGCCCTCCGGTGGAGAGAGAACCGTTTTCTTCAGTTCATTTGATTTTTTTTTTTTCCAGATTCACTTTAATTTAATTGTAGGTTAAATAAATGTTATTTTTAAATAAAAAAATATTTTTATTTCTTCCTCCTTCCTTGTATTGATTCCACATAGTCCTCGAGAAACTGAAAAATCAAGATTTATTTGAATTTTTTTCCTCCCTCCTCAGTAGATTCTTATGTAGGGACATCCAAGGAAAAAGCAATTAAAAAAAGTCTGGCCTAAAATAATATCACGATATTTTAGGGTACTTTTGCGATAACGATAGATTTAGCGACAAAATATATTTGATACTTTAAAATGCCTCACTTTTTTACCCGCATTTTTAACTTTCCTCGTACTCGACTACGTGTTGAGGTGGTAAAACTGATTCGATTTGTTGTAACAGACCTTTTACGTAGTTTACATATCACTGTAGTTTGTTGTACATCTGATATTTGGTACCAAATCCACCTCCACGCTACCTAAGTCGTTTCCCTTTTTGGGACAAACTCCACCTAGACACAACCCAATTTCCGCCGTATCTGTTGCTCTGCCTATGAGTGACGTAATGGACGTACTTCATACTCTGTATAAATGCATTACGTCAAGACGTAAAGTTTTACATCGTCTAAAAAATTATACCGGTATTTTTGCGAACGATACAATATGGCACACCCCTACCTGCCACCGATCTGGATTTTGCACAGACACAACTGGTCATGACCATGGGACTGAAGAGGAAACTCCTAATGGCTGCCAATGTAATCTCCAAGTCTCCAGTGTGGCAAGTTTAGAGTAACTGGAGTGAAAGTCTTTGTAAAGTCTTGTAAAAGAACCTTTTGTTTCGCACAAAATTGGATTATTTCTCTATTTTGCCTACGCCACATATTTCCGAACACCAAACATTGGCTAAGCTCGGGTTAAAAAGGAATCGGTGGTGATCGAGAGTGACGTGGTGTTTTCCAAACATCTACAGAGCTACCTTCTCTCTGGCTGAACATTCTGTATTGCAGCTTTCGATTGCACCATCTTTCCCTCGTGTTAATAAACCGAATAAAGCGTTAAATTCTTGACGTTTGACATAATGGTCGTATACAGAAGCAGAGATGACAGTGACGGGTTCAGACCTGCACTCTGTTGATCTCATCGATCCCTGAAGGAACAGCTTGGCATTGAACAATAAAAAAAAGGCAGTTACAGCGTATGAAGACTCACAAATTCCATCCTGCATACATAATGAAAAGACAAATGAAAACAGTGGCGTTTGTACGGATCATGCCCTGGGTTCATATGAGACGTTGTTCTGAGGGGCTGCAATTCGGGGGGGATTATTGTGAGGGACAGATTAGCAGGTGGCACACCTGAGAGGACGTGAACCCCAAGTGCAAGACTGCAATTTGTTAAGAACTCACTGTTTATACCAGAAAAGAAAAGAACGTTTATTCCACCGCCAGGATGCCATGTGTGCATTTCATTTTTAATTTACTCATCTTTAGTTATCTGTGACGAATAACTTTCTGGATTGATAACTTTTGAACTATAAGAGATATTGCAAATCTGATTGCACCAATCAATTTCTGACCAGTTTTCATCTTCTTTGATATCCTACATGACCACCTTTCCATTGGGGAAAAACTTGCCTTTGATGCCAATATGGCGGCTTTTAAGATGGAGGCCATGTTCCAGACCTAGCCTAAAAGATCCGCCTAAACGTTTGACCTGTGACTCACCCTGTACAATCCAGAGCATCTCTTACACACTTTTTGTTGGCTAACTAACTTGATAAACAGAGTTACTCCAGAGTCTATTTGTAATTAAACAAAAGATTTAATAGTAGCCACGTTTTAACGACGGCTCCATCGCTCGGCTGCTAGCCCGGCCGTGATTTCTCCATCTGGGAACAGAGGCTGGAACAAACAAGCACGGGTATCTGTTTTGTTTGGGCGAGCGCTCGTATCGTAGTGCGCGCTTCGGGGTGCGTGAGGACTATTGGCACGAAGCCGGCGTGTGTTTAGTGCAGCTGTTGCATAATTACGTAAGGAAAAAAATGTGATCCAATTACACAGGGCTTCATGCTTATGATCTGAGTTCTGTTTTAATACGATAAACCTTTCTGTACTAGCACAGGCTCCTTAAATGCGACTTTATTTTTCGAGTTCTCGGGTGTAGAACAACGCCGGACATCTTATCCTATTAGTTAAAGCAGTTCTAATCTGTACGATTCTTTTTTTATCTTGAGGAATGCGGTCATTACAAGCTCCTTAAATTTTACGTAGAAGGAGATCATGCTCATGCTGGTTTAGCCTCACGAGATTTTTTTTTTTTTTAAAGTTGCAGTGGTTCGTGGAGGCAGTGAGTGAAAATAAACTGCTCACAGAAATTAGGGGACATTTAATTAGGGGATATTTAATTATGGGATATGTAATTAGGGGATATTTAATTAGGGGGCATTTAATTTGGGGATATTTAATTGGGGGGATATTTATTTTTACTCAATGGATATTTAATTATGGGATGTTTTATTAGAGGCTATTTAATTAGGGGATATTTATATTTACTTAGGGGATATATAATTTTGGGATATTTAATTATGGGATGTTTTATTAGGGTGCTATTTAATTAGGGGATATTTATATTTACTTAGGGGATATATAATTTTGGGATATTTAATTAGGATATATTTCATTAATAGATATTTATATCTAATTAGGGTATATCTAATTAGGGGTTATTTCATTATGGGATATTTAATTATTGGATATTTTATTATGGGATGTTTTATAAGGGACTATTTAATTAGGGGATATTTCATTATGGGATATTTAAATATGGGATATTAAATTATTTGATATTTCATTATGGGATGTTTCATTAGGGGCTATTTAATTAGGGGATATTTCATTATGGGATATTTAAATATGGGATATTTAATTATTGGATATTAAATTATGGGATGTTTCATTAGGGGTTATTTAATTAGGGGATATTTCATCAATGGATATTTATATTTAATTAGGGGATATTTCATTATGGAATATTTAATTTGTGTTAGGTTAACACGCATGTCTTTGGACTGTGGGAGGAAACCGGAGTACCCGGAGTAAACCCACACAAACACGGGGAGGACATGCAGACTCCACACAGAAAGGACCAAGGCGGCTCCGACCTGGGATTGAATGCAGGACCTTCTTGCTGTGAGGCAGCGGTGCTACCAACCAAACTTTTTAAGGAAAGAAGGCGAAAGACATTTGAAAATTTTTGAACACCCAGAAGTGCTAGTTTCACTTTCACACTTTCATGATTTTATCTTTGCGTACAAGAAGACTATGTTAGCCTGCAGATAAGTATGAAAATTAGCAGTGACTAGTAAATGGTGGTACATATCTTAGCAGTACATTTGTTTTGCTTCTTGCTAATTTTCAAACCAATGATTTGCTGACCATTAAAAGCTTAATATTTAACAATCTTAGGTTTGGCCCATTTTTTTCGACCTGAAGTGTAGATGCAGCCAAATGTAATGTATAGCATTTAGGCTTGAAGCACAATTGTTATATGCTGTCTAAGGGAAGTATACTTCCATGTTTATTGCTTCTCCTTTCAGACTGGTAATAGCACCTGGAGATCCTGCAGTGGGCAGGCAGAGAGCATCATGAAAATCACCATAATGAGATTTATGAAGGGTGCTTATTTTGTATGCAGTGCAGCATCAGACCCAGCCTTTCAGAAAATCCACACATTTTTTTTACAGATTGCAAAACACATAGCATAAAACAATTTCACTGTACAATAAATCAGACATCAAAATACAGACTCACCCATGTGATTCAAAGTGTGAGAATTTGGATTCTTAACATCACATACAAATGTAGAATTGGCAAATATTATAATGTATTACAAAAGGTAAAGTTTTCATAAATACTGAATTAATCATAATAGATCTTTAAATTAACAGATGTCCTGAAGTTCTAGATAAAACAAATTGCATCTATAAAGTGAGTCATCATGAACATTTTATTTCTACTACTAGCATAATTTTAGCTGAAAATGTTTTATAAATATTTTACAGGACTTTATATCATTATAATTAGTGCCCCTGAATTAAAGACCAGAGATTGTATAAGCGAACTGGCTTGTTGTCAGATGAATTTTTGTGTTATCTAGGTTCAATGGTCTCCTGTTCTCTCTAGGCATAAATTGGCTTTGGAGGAGAAAACAGCCCACATAATAAAATACCAGTTTCAACAGTGAGGACGGTATGTTTGTTTCTATATAAACATCATCATAACATCGCCATTAATTATTGTATAAATTTTTTTGCCTGCAGAACATTTTGTCTGCAGAAATTTCTGGTGAACTCCAGGGGCTTATTTTTGTGATTATATATAATTAGATTAGCTCAGAGATAAAAATGTTTTCTTCTGGCATACCTTTCAGGAGAACTCCATGTTGCTACTACTTTTCGTAAATTGCACACAACTTCTTCAGGGGTCTAGACTGTGACCAAAAAGGGTTTTGGAGTTAGGGGTCCATGATTTTGTACCACACTTAAGCAAGAGATCAGATTGTGACCTTATTGTGCCAGCACTGTTACAAAATATTAATCAAAATCTCAGTGTACTTTTCTTTTAAGAATAAAATCTGTTTCATTTGACCGCAATATACGGTTCCAATGTGTGATGGTCCACCCTCGATGTCCCCAAGCCCCGACAAGTCGATGCCGCTTCTCATGGTTAACATAAGGCTTCTTTTTTGCACAGTTACATTTTAAGTGACACTTGTGAATGTAACTTCACATTGTAGTGCTTGAAAAAAGGGTTGCCAAAGAAATCCTTTACCCATGAGATTATATCAGCTACTGATGAATGACCGTTCTTGATGCAGTGCCGTTTAAGGGACCGGAAAACATTATTCAGCATAATGATTCAGCAACATTCATGATTATTGATCAATACAAAAAAATGGGTGTGACTAAATCGTGACCAATAAGTTGTTGCGCCCCTTTCGCAATGTGCCACATTGCACACAGACAGTATTACACACTAGAACCTTGTGCACCATTGCTTTGTTCTTGTATCCGTTTCATTTTAATTACTCCCTAAGATTTCTATTTGAAATCACACGTATAATATTTGAATATCACTTTCTTTATCGATTGAGGACCCACAGGTTTGCTGGTCATTAATGGATGGCATATGTTGAATGCCAGGTAGTCTATACAGTGACAACACCACTGGGCATCACCAATCTGTACATCATGGCAAGAAGCTGAAAAGCCATGGGGCTTCACCACAATTGAAGCAAGGTTGCACTGAGTCACTGGGGGTAGAGTAGCTATGGGGAGGGTTGGTACAGAGCAAAGCACATGGAAAACACCACCATTGGTGAAAACAATGGAATACCAAAATGACCAAATGTCTAATAGATGGGGAGAACAAGCGTACTCACACAGTTTAGATTCTTACAGACAAACAGAACAAGGCAATGTTATGGCCTTATTTTATAATTTATTACCAAATTTACACCAGGGAGACATAGCTTGGCCCTCACCACTCTCCCAAGTTCTGATTATAGGTTCATAACCACAAAGACGTTGTTGCATACTAGACTATTTAGTGTAATGCTGTAAACTATACCAACATATTGCATATAGTATATACCAGTAAACTCAAAAATGCTAAATAAGAATACCAACTATGCATATGAATTTACATTTTTTGGCCAATGCACAACTAAACATTTTGACATATAAACCACATATAAATTCGTAATTGTATCTGTTATGATTATGTGGGTTTTGAGGATGTTGTTGTCATTTTACTAGTACTACAGTTGTAAAAACAGTTTGCTTCATCAATTTACTTAATTTGCTCTTACAAAGTACAAAGACAACCACTTCTATTGCTTGTCCCTGGGTTATAGTGTACACAGAAACAGCAGTTCAAAGCCCAGGGTTGACTTTGAGCCTGGAGACACCAAAAAGATATCTCATTGCACATTTTGTCATCCAGAATGTTTATCTTCAACTGTTGCATTTGAAGCAGTGTTCCTCATTTAGTCTACATTGGCATATTCAACCTTATTTGGAGTCATCAAAGTTACATATTAATATAGTAAATGTATACAATATGAAAAATTGTCTGTCATGGAATCCTCAAAACTGAAAGGTTGGTGTGCCACAGCTCTAAATGAATTCATCTAGGCATATCTAAAAGAGACAGAGGGAGAGAGGGAGAGAATGTGAAGAAAGGAAAGAGCACACATTTCTCGTCACCTGTCAGTCTGCCATAGCACATGAGGACTAAATTCATCAGAGCCCTGTGTGAAAGATTTTCATCCGAAAGACAGCAATAGTCCACATCTTGTTCCAGTACTACTTATGTCTGCACTTCACACACTTTTATCCTGATACAATCCATACATTAGGGTATTTTTTAAGTCTTAAACTTTATAACCCCAGACACAAACAGATAAAATTCAGGCTTGTGAAATTGAGGTTATATTCTGGAGGTTATATGGTAGCAGGTTGAGTAGGACATCAGTCCATATTAACTAGGGGTGTGACTGGAAAACCTGAAAACTTCTTGAGCATATCAGTACACTGTGAGAAAGTATGTACCATTGGTAGGAACATTAAATGGCATTTAGATCGGAGACAGCAGTTAGTGTACATGTGTGAGATGGGGTTCTTGGTCTAGGGTCTGTGCTGACCAGGCAGGTTAATAGTGCAGACAAGGCATGGCTGGCACTAGCAAGATGCATTAATACACTTTTCAGCCAATTCTGGGTCAAAGCTTAACACTCTGAGGGGTAGAAGGACACTGAGTAATCTGTATTCAGTCCTGACTTTGTCCACATCAGATACGCAACATTAGCCGCTAACTCTCGCTATAGACTAGTGTCCTTCAATTTATATTACTTTATGTTAATAGAAAAAATTACATACAACATCATTTGTCATTGTTAGGTGGGGCTGTGGATGGCTGATTTATATGCATGTGTTTACGGTTGTGGGGGGTAGGCAGTGGAAGGCGGTGCAAGCAGGGATGAAGCGTCTTTCCAGGATTTATTGATCTTTGATCCAGCCCCCACTACATCTCCTGAACAGGGTCTCTTTATTTAATCACCAGCAAGTCTGAACACAACTCCACTCAAATCTAATAAAGCAATCAGGAGGTTTTTCTTTTAAATACAGAGTTTTCAACAACAAAAAAATTGTGAGTAAAAGCCATCAGGGCCCATTTGATTAAGACAGCAAGTACAGACTGTGGAGATATAGCAATTGTGATTTCCTGCCCTCAATGCCTATTCAAAGATATACAGGATCATTTAGTGGATCGTTTGTAGCAGAACATTCTTTCCATGCTAAATGACCTCTCTACCTATGGATTGGCAGTATCCTATGTCTAGACTCTTGTGTATTTCTGCAGGTCATTGTGCTGTCTGAAAGCCTGTCTGACACATTTTACAGTCCTCCTGATCGAACTTCTCTCATACACACTATACTCATACCTGAATATCCCCCCTCTCTCTCTCTCTCACACACACACACACACACACACACACACACACACACACACACACACACACACACACACAAAAACATTTAATTGAATGAAACATCTTGTATAACTGAGTCAGTTTCTGGCACAATTACTAGTAGACAGATTTTCATTAAAGATATTTGGAGACTTTGTAATCCGAAAATGCTACCACTTTCTGCAAATACCAAACTATGTATTATGCACTCACAATATGGCTGAATAAAATAGACCTTCATTGCCTAGGGAGGTTTATTAAAGCTCTAGTTAGTTTAATCCTCTGAATACCTTCCCTAACAGTTGATGTAAGCATTTTTAGGCATTCTGTCAGGCAGCTTTTTTTTTATAGAAATTGGGTATTTTATGAAAGTCGATGCATATTTGCCAAATCCAAATCAGATTTTGGTAAACTTACCTACTTCAATGAAAGCCTTAGGAATTTGCCCTCTATTCTGAATCAAATGTCTTCCACAGAGAAATGTCTTCTGAGGTAGTCTTGACTGACAGGTTAAGAGTTCCAAAACACTCACATCAAGATAAAGTAAAATGTCATTGGGGACGTACTTCAGTTGTTGTTTGATCATGACAATTTCTTGCTGTGGAAACTACTTATCACACATGATGCTATGATAATATGAATATTGTTATGGAAACACAGATGCCTATCTCTGTGATCCCAGCTCATTGTGGAGCTGGGCACATGTCACTTTTGAAGACCATCTGACCAGGCCCCCCTCCCTTAGATACATCCCAGTATCTGCATGCGACTCGCCAAGAAGGCCCTTCCAGAGTCCCTTCGTTGATAGTTTAGCATCTTGGGTTATATAACATACTAGGAAATACAATGCCTTAAGGAATGAAAGTCTGAACTAGTTATGTGGCCTCTTCAGGGCTGCTTCATTAACAAGGCAATTTTTTAAAACATATTAAAAAAAGGACCAAACAACTATACTGCTCACAACAATTAAAGGATACTTCAAAGTGAATATCTCATAATAAAATATCCCCTAATTTTTGTGAGCAGTGTAGTTAAATGTCCAGCCGTTAAAGTCCATTAGGAATAAAATAGGTTTTCCTTATCATATTACATCGAAATAATTAATTACAAATAAAACTAAATGTCACTGTGGTGGCACTGCAAGAAAATGATCGACTACAGAAAAAGGTCCAAGATTTGTGTGTCATAATTTCCAAACTGCTTGTGTAAGGTAGTGATAATAATAATTAATGGTGTTTTGGAAATAATCAGCATAGGCCAATGATTGTGCACACAAAGCCAATATGCAAAAGTAGCTGAGGCAATTCATATAAATTATGTTTTATTTAATTTCATCTTGCAGCTCATAAATTGGGACTACAAACTGGAAGATACTTAGAGAACATTCATTGAGGGTGGGGCCGTTTATGAGAAGAATATACGAAATCTTTGTTTACAGCATTATAACTTGCTGCTTTATTTACATTTCCAGCATTTAGCAGACGCCCTTATCCAAAGCGACTTACAACTAATACAGTCTTACAATCCAAGCAGTGGTGGGTAAAGGGTCTTGCTCAAGGACCCAACTGTGGCAGCTTGGCAGAGGCGGGATCTGAACCCTGGACCTTCTAGGCTACCACAATCCCACATATCTGGGACTGGAATTGAAAACAAAAACATGTTACCATGTGCACTGCTCTAACATTGTTTTTTAAGTATCTACAAGTTTTCCCCAGAAACAAGAAAATGCAGTTATCTGACAGTGTTGTTCAGCACAATAAAACTATTTTATTTTAAAAGAGATGAGTGCAGAGAGATAGAGAATGTATAGGTCTTTATAGCTACTACAGTGCATCCGGAAAGTATTCACAGCGCTTCACTTTTTCCACATTTTGTTACGTTACAGCCTTATTCCAAAT
>JAUZSU010175605.1:0-12864 GCA_034780255.1 Parotocinclus maculicauda | reverse complement strand
GGTACTTTAGGATTTGGTCCAAATAAGCGGCTGGTCCCATTAACCGGTGGTCCAATTAACCGGAATCGACTGTATTTAAAATGTTTGGCAAGACACTGTGTTACATTGCATAAATGCAGGATATTGGTATCGATTTGTTGTTTATATTTAAACCACTGGCTCTCCTGAGAAATGTTTGATGGTTGAATAGATCCACCTATTGTGCTGTTTGTATGATTTCACTTTTTAATATTTGTGCTTATATTTTAGTGGTAAAAAGTGGCCAGGTTACTACAAATTATTTAAATGTACTGATTGTATCCAATTATTAGCAGATAGAGGTGGAAGTCCAAATGTACATCCTAATATTGCAATTTCAAATCTGAATTCTATTTTTAAATGTCCTTGAACACCAATGAATGTTATGTTTTGTCTCAAAGTAGATAAACAAGAACTATTTATTCCATTTGTCCTATTTATTCCATATGCACTCCACAGTATAGCCCAGATGTAAATAAAACATAAGCGTGCACAAACCCTAGTAAGCATTAGTGATTTTGTTCTATGCTGAATGCTGTTCCCCCTCCTCGCTATACCAGATGAAGGAGAATGAGCCCATAATCTTCATGATTCACACTATGATTGAGAACTCGGCTCCAAGGCCTCAACTGTACCAGCAAGTAAGGTCTTGATGTCCACACAGTTTTGCACCCCCTATCACTTATCACAAACCTGCCCTCCTGTTCCTCCCCTCATCCAGTGTTGGGTCTATTACTGCCCATTCCATAGTTTTTTTTTTTGTTTGGTTTGGTTTTTTATTTTTATTTTTTGGCATGGCTTAAATGTATTGTCTTCTACACTGCCGTGCAAACTCCAACAGCTGCTGGTTTCACCCCATTGAAATCATTTGCGCTGCCCATTTAAACTAATAGCCAAATGGCTGTTGCAGGATCGAGTGTGGATTCTTATTTCTTCTATATTTTTATCAGTCATGCTTCATCAGACATGGCTAGAACAGGTTGAAGGGAATAATCATTAGTGCAATTTGCACATTAAACCTGTGCCATAGCCTGAAAGCCTCCTGTCAGCTGCTATTGCTGCCTTCTGCTTCTTATTGGGGATTTAATGCAGGTATTGCGTATTGCTGGGCTATAGTGACAAGGAGAATACTTGTTTTAGATAAGTTTTAGACAACTTATGCTGGCCTGTATTTATGTTTACATTATATTTAGACATTATTCTGTCTATGAGGTCATCACCATTTAATTGATTTGTTACCTTTTAACTTGTACCTTTTTTACTTTTTACATCGTCAATGCAAGAAGCAGTGTGTCTCATGTTAAATGACATTTTCTTGGTCAACATAGACATGTAATAAACATACTTTCCTTGTAGCTTTAGAGATGTTGCATAGTGACTTTTTTCTTTCTGAATGCCATTGCAGTTCCTGTTGCTGTAGCTGCGTGAAGTTTGTATTACCTTAGAGAATTAATTACTTCCAGCTTTATTTATTAAAGATGCACTCAATGACTGCCCGTTAAGTGCTTAATAGAAACATGAGTCATGCTTATTTATCCGTAATTTTCATCATGAGAATTCATCTTGCTACTGCATTCTGTGGTGTAGCTTGTGCAATACTTTTCCCAAATCTCGGAACCTTGCGTCTCCATGTGTATGTCCCTCTGTACTTCTGGTGTAACATATCAGAAGCCGTGAATGTTTCACAGTCATTTTGTACAACAGTGACACGCCCCACCTTTGCCACTTTTAGGACATGAATGCATGAGAAATGCATAAAAGTGCTGCTTCTGACCTTTCATCCTCACTCAAAACACTTCTCATTACTATGTATGAGAGAGAGAATGGGTTTTCGTTACAACATAGAGATGCACCGAAATTTTGGCCATCAAAGCCATGAGCTACTAAAGACAAGGAATTTAAATAGCAAGAGATATGACGAAGGAAATTCAGGACAGGTGAGATGAATGAGATTATTTTTCATTGGAATCTGGAGCACAGTGAACTAAGGAGAGGTGTAACAGTTAAAATAAAACTAACTAAAACACAAATAATTAGGCGTTAGGGAAGCAAACAGTAATCTCTGTTCATTTGAGGGATCAATGGTATATTTTATAGAATGTGTAATCAAAAAACTTTTCAGTTTTTAGCATGCTGTATATTGTACATTTTGGTTTTGGCCAGAAATTGTAATTTCGGTGCATCGCTAATTTTACAAGTTTATATAGAGCATAATATTGTATGGGTTTTGTATGCGTGGCGTCACTGAACAATTTGTAACAATTTTTAATATTTGAATGTGCAAAAGAACACTCATAAGAATTAAAGGAAGAATTGAAATTGGCAGCCAAAAATTAGTCCTCAGATGCATTTTCAGAGCAAATAATTAACGAAACTGTATGCAAAGTATAAAGTGGTAGTACAAATATATCTCTAAATATATTCTCTCCACAAACAACAATTCTTTAAGCCCTTTACTGTTCACTCTGTTTCTTACCACTAACACTCAGCCAACTACAACAATTTCTCATTGTGAATATCCTTCCTCTGCCAAAGAAACAAGTTTTTTTTCTATGGCTTTTAACCCAATTGGTAACAACTTCTTCTGCTCATCTCTAAATCTCAGATGGTGCCACTGCTTGTTTACTCATAAGACCTCCTGGCAACTACACTAATAATACTTAACAAACTAATAGATAAAATACTTAGTTTTTCTTGTAATTGGTGGTAGGTCAATTCAAACAGTTCCATACTAAATGTTATATTACACCTGTGCATCTGAACAGTTCTTTTTGACTGCTAATGTAGGTCTGGTTGATAACAGTATTTTGCATAGGATTGTACCTCATTACTTCAGATTGACACAGACACCTGACTGTTGCTGATTTTTTTCAGATGAGCCTTGAAGGACATAGAGAGAACATGTATGGCCACAGATCTGAAGAACAAGATGTTGATGTAAGCTTGCATTTATTTTACTAATACCAGGGACTTCCGCTGTGTGGTTTTTTTTTTTAAGCAGATTCATTGCATGCCACTGCTAGACAATCTGTAAATTATTTGTTTGCTCCACACCCTGAAATTCTGTATGTGAACCATAACCTGTCCATAAATGTAAAACTGATGTGTATTAAAATTAGGGATATCAGATTATTTAAATATTTTATCACGGTAATCACAAATTGATTGGCATTCATCACATTTTTCTCTCTTTGTCTTTAAGGAATCTAAATTTTTGGTCTGTGTCGCTTCTGTTCCCTGTGGGTTGATAGCACTGTTTCTAACCACACGATGAATGTATTTATACAACTAATATACGAAAGTGCTTGCATTTCATTCGAATATGTTTGGGTTTTTTTGTATTTGTTTCTTCTGTCTGTGCATACAGGGTATCTATACTGTAAGTTTAATAAGTGTATTACTCACCAACCTGAGAGGCTGTTTCAGATTTATTTGAGGCACAAGGTGCCCAGGTTTTATCCACTTTACATCGATTCAGTATGAGGCCTGTAAATGATGAATGATGTCACAAACATCAGCTGGCTTCCTTTATAAACACCCTAAATTTAGTGTTGATGTATACAATTTAACTCCATTAATGCATATAATGCATTGTACAGTGTGGATTTTCTGGAGGTCTGGTTGAATTGTTCTTTATGTGGAAAATGATCTTAGTCCATGTCATTTTCAGCACTCAGTGTGACTTCTGAACAAATTAACGAGTAATGAGGTACCTTTTTTGCATAATTGACACAGGGTATAAATCTTTATACTGCTGAAGCTTGCAGTGAGGAGGAAGGATACACTACATTTACTGTATAATTGTAAATATTTTAGAACGACAGTGTATTCAGAATAAATACTACATTCAGTAATAAACTCATTAATTATTCTTTTGAGAATCATACATGACAAGAAAATTATTTTGGCTTATTTTAGGCTAAGTTAAGCAGGCTATGTGAACAAGGCAAAGTCGTGCAGGCACAGGAGGAGAAGCTTCAGCAACTTCACAGAGAGAAGGTAGTACTGAAAATTACAATATAATTTTATATATGCTCATGTTTCCTTAGCCACTTTTCCCTGTGTATTCCGGAGGAGGAATGCACAACTGTAGTCCTGTAGGAGGCAATAGTGTGGCACAGAGTGATGATTAATTTGCTTAAGCAGATCCAGCGATCACAGAATTACAAGGTTTAATGATTATGACTCTGTCCTGGATTCTGGTCCCAGTTGTTTACTTTTATTATTGGATATACACGCAGTGGCCATTTTATTAGCTACACCTGTTCAACCGCTTATTAACACAATATGAATATAGTTAACCATGTCCATCTCTTTATGACCACACTGTACCCATCTTCTGATGGCTACTTCTAGCAAGATGTGCCATGTCACAAAGTTCAGATCATCTCAAACTGTTTTTTTTTAACATTACAATGAGTTTACTGCACTCAAATGGCCTCACAGTCATCAGACCGCAAGCCGGCAGAGCACCTTTGGGATGTCTTGGAATAGGAGATTTGCCCCATAAATGTGCAGCCGGCAAATCTGCAGTGACTATGGGATGCTACGATGTCAGTATGGACCAAAATCTCTGAGGAATGCTTTTAGCAATTTGTTGAATCTGTGCTGCAAAGAAGCAGGCAGTTCTGAAGGAAAAGGTGGTCCAACCTGGTATTAGCATGGTGTACCTATTAAAGTGGCTTACTACTTAGTTTGTACTCTTCATGTTTGTTTCATGATAGAAACTATAGAATCGTACTACTATTAATATATAGCATATTAAATGCACTGTAATATTTTGGAACCTGTATGAAGACATGCAAGTGCAGTTTTTTGTTTAAAGATCATGTTGGATTTTCTCTTAAATATGTAGCACACTCTGGAAACAGCCCTTCTGTCAGCGAGTCAAGAAATTGAGATGAGTGCTAATAATCCAGCGGCTGTGCAGAGCCTCATACAACAGAGAGATGTCCTGCAAAGTGGCCTTCTCAGCACCTGCAGAGAACTTGCGCGTGTCAATGCTGTGAGTGAATTCACAAACACATGCAGTTAAACCTCATTAGTCAGTGCAGAAATCTGTTTAAGGTTAACCCTGTCACTCTATTTACTGTACATGCACCATGTTTGCCCCTCATCATCAAATTAAAGACAAAAGATATCCTTTGGAGGCATATGCAACAATACATTTTAAGAATAAAACTGAAACAAAAGCTCACCGGCCATTTAAATTTCATATTCAAAACTATTCAGGGTTCTAGCATAAGGAAAAGTGAATAGAAAGTAACAGGAACTCGAACTAAGTAATGAAAAACAAGTGCTTGGGGAAAAGCAGCAAGCATAAATCGAAATCGCCTCAGAAAGGTGGCCACTTTATACAACACACTACATATACACAAAGGAGTCACAATGTAACACACACAAGCCAGAGACACACGCATTTTGAGTTCAGACAGCCAAAAGGACAAGGAACAAGTGTGAATGTCACACACTGCAAGCTTAGACAGGCCAGTAATGCTATTCTTTGATGATGTGAAAACCGTCTTAACTGAAAATAATGGAAGACATGCCTTTTCCAGCATCCCGCAGCTTTATTGTAGAACTATTTATGCTTTTGTGTTTGGTTTAATAAAAAAATGGATAAATAAAAAAGGAATGTAATACATGCGCCCCTAATTTGGTTACCACTGATTTGGGTTCTATAAATTTAGGATTCTAAAGTACAACCCCCAATTCCCATGAAATTGGGACGTTGTGTAGATTATACATTTTAATTTAATAAAGGTTAAAAAGGATTCGCAAATCATCATATTCTGTTTTTATTTACTTTTTTACACAATGTCCCAACTTCATTGGAATTGGGGTTGTATAAAAGGACGATTATCTGGACTTATGATTTTTATGTGATTGAGACATCTTGTGAACGCTGTTTTTCTTGAGGAGCTCGATCGAAGCTGGAAGGACTACGACATATTGGAAGCTGCTGTCACCGTAGCTAAGAGGAATCTGCTAGAACAGTTGGATGCACTTGGCAGTCCACAGGTAAAGTACAGTAACTTTGAAACAATTAAACTAATACAGAAATAAACGCTGCTAATGATTACAAACGTGACGGGCTGAGTATCTGTGTGTCCGCAGACAGAGCCCCCTAGTCAGCAGCATGTGCAGATTCAGAAGGAGCTGTGGAGAATTCAAGATGTGATTGATGCTCTGAACAAAAACAAGCCAAAGAGAACCATTGAGTCTGGTGAGATTTTCTGTTTTTACTCTTTCTCACGTACAGACACGCAAGCAACATTTGTATAGACCGTTATAGTAATCCACAAACGGTTAATTCTATATATTCAGTATTCATTCATTCTGTTCATATTTACAGTTATCTTAATCCGATTGTTTGCATGCTTTTATTTGCAGGCTTTCAACTCTCCAGTCTTCAAAAAAGTGAGGTATGTATATGCTTTTTAGCAGAACTCAGACTTATTTATGGTGTAACACAAACTTGGATAAACTGTTGTATACAGTACTTTTGTTGTTTCAGCATTGGTATTTTGACCATATATAACATATTGTCCAAAAAATTCAAACTTGGATATGTCATTCCATAATACTCCATAATACAATAACAATCTTCATTCCAATCTTTAAGAGCTTTGGCTTAGCCTTTTCACAATGCTCCCCTTTAAAACAAGTTGTTTCTTGGCTGCTACCCTTTCAAAAAGGCCATTTCTGATCAAGCTTCTTCAGACTGTAAAAGGGATTAACTTGTTATTCTTATAAAGTGCCAGCAGCTGCTATTGCTATATAAGTGCAAGGGGAGATCAAACAAAATACTTGCCGCTGTGGCCTGTAGAAAAAAATTTTCAGGTTTTAAATACTGCAAACATATTTCCTATGTTTTCTGGTTATATTCTAATAGAGACTGAAAAATAATTGTGTTGTCATTATACCATTGCTAAAATGTAAAGGTAGCTTAGGCTTTTTGCACAGTACTGTACATGCATACTAAGATGGCTTGTATGAGAGTATTAGTCTATTAAAGTGACAGCATTGTAGTCATGGTTCATTATGCATTTAAACGCATCACTGGGCTAGTAGTTATGTGAACAAAGTAGCAAATAAGCTTTCAGTTCACTTTTCTGTCGGGGACTGTTTCCAGTCTACAAAGGAGTCAAGCTTGTTGCCCCCGCGTCCTCCACTTCCCAATTTGTATGAGGGCAGAGAGCACCTGTGCCTGCCCTCCAAGCTCTATCCCAGCTCTTCCCAGATTCATCCACCTCGTGCAGCCTCTCACCAGCCTGAAGACCGCAAAGCCCCCCCACGTAATGGCAGCCATAGTGTAAGAGGCTGCTCAACCCTTGATCCCCAACTCATATCTCTACCATGTACATGCAGCTTCTGTATCTGTATATACACTCTAAGCTTCCATGTTTCACGTTGTATGGCTTGCCTTGTATTGGTCATTTATGCCATGAATCATGCTGCATTTAAGTTGTGGTTGAATTTGAAAAAAAAAATGTTTATTAATAATTTGTTTCTCATTTAACAGCATGGGATGATTTATGTTAAATCATAATTGTTTCATCCATTTTGTGTTTTTGTGTGTGTGCATGCACGCACGCGAGTGATAGACGGAAGAAATATGATGTCTAAAATAAGTAATCATTCTTCCAGGGCCCAGACTACAGGCTGTATAAGAGTGAGCCAGAACTGACAACTGTGACTGAGGTAGATGAGAGCAACGGAGAGGAGAAATGTGAACAAGCTGCTGAGAAACAGCCTTCTACCACTAAAGGTACTTAAACACTTCTTACCTCACCCGACTACGGAGCAGAATTAATTAATCGCCACTAAATGTGATCCATCAATCTTCTGTTCAGTGTCCTATCCTGTGGGAGTAGTGAGCCCCAGGACAAAGTCACCGATGCCTGTCTCCTCCACTATTGCCTCTTATGTGACACTGAGGAAAGTCAAGAAGCCAGAACCTAAAACGGTATGTCGATTTCAGCCTACTCTACTATATTTGTTTAATACTGTGTAAAACTGTTCTAAGTTAAGGGGGGTCACAACAGATCTCCGAGGCTTAAATCTGATTTATCTGTGACAAAGGTTAACACTCCTGATTCAGACTTAACCCCTGGGAGATCTGTAGTGTTGTCTTTTTCTCATTGAAATATCTGCAGGGTGTGCAAAAGTTTTGAGAATAGGTGATACATTGTTATTTAATGTTATTGATAGGCAAAAAGAGTGACTGCATTTGGGTGTATTAAAGGCCATAGTATGAAGGAAGTCGCTGAATTTGGATGTGTATCAAAGCGTGCGGTCATACAGGTCTACCAGCAGTGCCAAAAGCTGCAAGAAATTCGTATCAGAATTGTGGCTGAAAGATCAAACTGACGAGCAGGGACCGTCGACGTGTTTCACAACTTCCACTCCAGAATTGCTTCTTTTGAACTTTTGTGACTGGAATCAGGTTATCTGGTCAGATGAATATTGTTTCTGCCTGTTTGTGGATGATGCTAGTCAATGTATTCATCAAAGACTAATCATTTGACAATCATTACCATCTGCATGGTACATCGATTAAGACATTCACTGCACTGTACCACCTCTTCTCAATTTATGAATCCTGTCGCACTCCGCACAGATATTTATAGCCCTGTTCATTGTGATCATCAACACCATCTGAAGTTAAAACCTCTTACTTTCCCATAGAATATATACCGATATATAGCGTCTGCTTTCCCTTATTCTTTTCCCTTATCTTATTCAGGACCGTCCACATAGCGTAGTAGAGCACATGAACATTGGTGTGGAGGGACCTCGGCAGCGCATGAGCGTTGAGGAGCAGATGGAGCGGATTCGAAGGCACCAACAGGGCACGCTACGTGAGAGGAGAAGGGAAGATGGTTCCCTTTCCCGAAGCCAATCTTTTACCAAAGATACCCAATTTTATTACACTCTCCAGGTACAAACAAAACTTAATTAATTAATTATATATCTGAATACCTCAGAGTAATTGCTGAGGGGATCTACAGTATCTTTTAGGCTTTTAGATGCAGCATGTGACGTGTCCTGTAACACTCACCCTGAATAAAAAAATATTTACCCATACTGTCAAACAATTGATTGGAGAAACAAAAACTTTTGTTGTAATAATGTTGTCTTAGGAATATATATACATTGTTAATAACTTTCAGTGAATAAGGGTCATTTTCGCTTTAGCCTATTGTTCCTGTTTACTTATTTTTAAAATAGCAAAGCAAATAATTAATACAACATTTATGAGGTACCCCTCCCTGTTTCTATACTTACTCTCCATTTTATCAGTTCCACTTACCATAGAGAGGCAGTTCGTACTTTTACAATTACAGACCATAGGCCATTTGTTTCTCTACATTCTTTTTGTCCCCTTTACTCTGTTCTCTAATGGTCAGGACCAGCACAGATCGAGTATCTTTTGGGTGGTGGATCATTCTCAGCACTACAGTGTCAATGATGTGGTGATGGTGTGATAATGTGTGTTGTACTGGCACTGGATCAGACACAGCAGTATCTGAGATTTTAAACACCTTAGTGCCGCTAAGGACGGGAAGGGTGTATCGGATTTGGGGCAATCGCAAAAAATCACAGACTCACTAGCGAGTTTTCCATTTCCATTCAATGTTTTCAATATACGCAAAGAAAATCAAAATGGAAAAAAGTCCATAATTCAAAAAAACTTATCGCAAGATTATTTTTACGCCCGGCCAAGGTGTAAAGGTTAGAATATCGCTTATATGTAATATGGAAATATGTCATGAAAGTTTTTTGAATAATCGGTGAAGCACCGTGCTGTACTTGGCGGATCAAGTCACATGATTTTGTTATACCTGATCACATCAAAAACAAAATGAGTTAGATTCATCAATTATTTACAGTTAGATATGATTTAATAGTCAACTCGACTGAATGTAATCATTTTCTGTTAAAATAGTAATGTACACCTAATTAAGCAGGTAAGTGAATGAATGAATGAAAGAAGACGTTGGATGTGTTAAAGACTGCCTCCGCATTAGGCGAGCTGCCGTAGAAAACCAACACCCACATTTTAGAATTGCAAATAGTTGTAAACATTGTTCCACTAAGAGGAGTTAAATTGCTCCATGGTATTAGCTTACGTAATCTAAAGTTCTTTCGCATAGCTGTAGTGCTTTACATTACACATTACTTTACAATACAATACAATAAATTTTTTTCATAAATGTGTATACCATGTGCGAAATATTTGGATGGAAATCCGGCTACTGGCTATTAGATCCTCCATCCAAATTGTACCTGATCTGTGCTGGTCCTGTGGGAGTCCATTACAAGTGAACTAAAATGTTTGTAGAGAAATGGGTTACTCTCTGTAATAATTAATGTTCACTATTAATTGGCACATGTAGAATGTTTGTTCCAAATAGAATTAATAGATTAATTAAATTTCCTATTATTTGCAATCTGACTTGCTTTGAAACATCTTGTGTAGAACCAGTCTTGATGCAGTTTGTACAAACCCATTAATAATGTGATCTGAGGGAACATAGAACACTTTTGTTTTATTAGTGTAAAATGTGTGTCCTCTGTTGTTAAAACATGCGTTTATCCAACATTACCCCACTAATCCGCTGTTGACAACCTAGCATTGATTTAATACTGTAAGTCTTCTTACAGAACTTGCTTCCAGTTTTTCCTTATATTTCCTCACATGAGAGATGCAGCCAAGTCAACTAATGAATATTAATGATGAGTATCCAGTCTGAACATATACAGCCTGTAGAATAGAGATTGTTGTAGAGAGGCACTCTACAGTTTTTAACACGTTTAACATGTATCAGAGACATTCAGGAATAACACAAAAATGCCTAAAGATACTAAGAAAGCAAATTATTTCCACTATGCAGATAAACATTCATTTATATGTGTTTTAGGTTCGTTTCTTGAACCTAGAATAAAATGCTACACATTCAATAATTTAATTAAATGTAAGTGCCTTGTTTGTTGGCCAACATCATGTCAGCAAAATAGTAACTTGTTCCTCTATCAGATTGCACATTGTGAGCTTTAGTACCTTGGGCAGCTTAGATTATTAAACCTTTATCTAGTGTATTTCTCATTTACAGTTCAGTAAAACCTTTGCATCTATAATATTTTATTACAGAATTATAAAATAATTTTATGAGATCTTGAAAAAGTGATTTGATGAGGTATTAATCATTTTTTTAGGGTAGAACAGTATTTTTGTATGACTTTTATTATTTCTCAAAGTAATGAGGCTCATGGTAAAATTAATCTATAGCGAACACTGCTATCCAAATTCCTAGAAGAATGTATAAATTTTTTTTTTTGTTTAATTCCCTAATGTGCTACAATGAATTGCAATCAGGAAGGTTGTGCTCTAAATGGCTTCCCACCTCTGGCTGTACCCCCAACTTTAATACACTGCTCACAAAAACGAGGGGATAGTATTTGATTTAGTTTCAGTAAACAAGATAATCAGAATAGCAAATGAAAAGTCATAGAAAGCTGATTGTGCAAATAACAAACTCAATTATAGTGATTGAGTAGTAAGTGATATATTCATGGGGGTGAACAGAAGCATGTTAAACTGGATGAGACCACATATTGACTGTTCAGTAGGGTGTATGGTTACCCAATACTGCCAAAACACACTGACAGTGATGGGGGATGGACAAGATCAGACTGTCCAGCAATTATTACTATTATTAGCAATTAATTATTTATTTAATCTTCATATTAATTTTGTAATACCTTTTAGTTTTTATTAAGCATATATTGAGGCATTTAGGTTTAGAAGAAACAGTCATGTGGCAATAAAGTATGTGTTGCTTCAACTAATACTTTTAATTATGCTACAATTAATTATTCATCAAAAATGTGATTCTTTTAAGGTCAAAACTTGAGAACAGGTACCATAAGCAATGCCTTCTTTTGAATAATGTATTCTCTTTGCACTTGTAATAATTTATGCAGTAATATTAGTGAGGTCTCGCTGTGTGTTTCTGTGCTAGATTGGCAGGAAAAGAAGGGAGATGACAGCAGACCCAGACCACAGGAGTGCATCAACTATTTTTAAAGAGAACTGCCAAGTAAATAAGGTAACTCAGACCACAAAGGAAGTGATGTCACGCAGGTGGGGGCACCCCAATATGTATTGTTACCGACCCAGACACATGACACGGGAAGCCCCCTGGCAAGGTGGAAACTCATGAACAGACAGACATAGACAGAACTGGAACACAAACCTGCCAGGGTTGTGGCAACCTGACAGCGAACAGGACAACACCTGCAATTCTGACCTGGTGGAACAAGTGGGTAACTTGCAACACAGACTTATAATAAATAGTGGTTCATAACCAGAACCTGTCGAGGTGAGATTTGAGATGCGTTTCTAGGCATCTCCTCAGGGAGTGAAGCATCTCCTTGCCTAAGGGCAGGGTCGTTCTGTTTCCACAAGGTTAAAGCTTCCAGTTCTGAGTTTCTGCCTTGCCGCAAGTCTTCCGAGTTTCAGGGTCTGGGGGAACCCTCTTCTCTTTAGGTTTGCAAACTGAACTATACAGCACATTCAGTAGATAATTCTCATTGGATTTTTTTTGTATTGGTCCAATCCATATAGCTGTATGCCACATTATGTTCTGTGAAACTACAATAGCAAACTAAAATAGACTTAAGACTAAAATAGCAGTTGTCTGGACATTACCATATTTACCATTAACTATTTTATTATATCTTTTCATGGGACAACACTGAAGATATGACACTTTGATACAATGTAAAGTAGTCAGTATACAGCTAGTATAACTGTAAATTTGCTGTGCCCTCAACTCA
>JAUZSU010175594.1:0-12865 GCA_034780255.1 Parotocinclus maculicauda | reverse complement strand
TCCAATGACGTGTATGTTAGGTTAATTGTTGTCTCTAAAGTGTCTCTAAAGTGGCCCTTAGTGTGTGACTGTGTGTGTGTGCCATGAGTTGCTGGGTGGATTAAGCAGAATATAATGGATGGATGAAAGTTTAACACTATTTACAATCCATGCTACTATTAATGCATGCTGAAGCTTATTGTAAACTGTACTATATTAAATTCCTTTTTTTTTAATGTTAGGCCTGTTTTTTCCCCCAAATCTAATCCATTACCATCGGTCTCTCATCATCTTATCTTCACCGGTGCCTGAATGGTCCCTCATTTTCTCGCCTCTCTGCTCACATTCCTCCCCCGCTGTTACTTCGTGTTAGCCGTCGCTCTTATGAACATGCCCTCGGACGTGCGTTTTTACCCCAGTGGATTCACGTCCAGTGGCTTCATCGTCATGCGGACCCCCTGTGAGACATCTGTGTTCCCCCCCCACACACATTTCAGCGCCACTTTAAATTTCCTTACACTCTGATGCATGCGAACCCAGGCACACTTCTGCCCCTTCGGAGGATCTTTACATAAATGATCTTGGCAGCAGCAAAAATATCTAAGTCCAACTGGGCCTAAAATCTTCTCCCGAGCCATTTCTTAAAGCAGATGAAATGCACACTGATTATATACATCAAGGACACATTTGTGAAGCATCTGACAGTGACATGTTCACACTCCAAGGTTCCTAACAACGATGCTTAACAGCTCTTCTCTCACAGGGATTTTGCAAAGCGTTTTTGCAAAAGTTCAGCAGTATAGAAAATGCAAATGCAAAAATGGGATTCTAGCCCAATATTCTGCCAAATTGGAAAAGCAACTCTTGTATTTATTTTCTATATATTTCATAGGTGTATAATTGATTTTGATTTTATTTTTGCCCTGTTTTATTCAGTCCATTTTCATTAAAGTGTTTTTTTTATTCAGATGCAGCATCTGTGCCGAATTTGAAAAGGTAAATACTAGAGAAAGTAAAATGTGGTTAGTGTTTAAATCAATGTTGGGATTTAAATTACAGTATTCAAGGCTGAGGTTGAGGTTAGAATTGAGGTTCTGGTTAGTGGTTTCCAACCATTTCCTCACATCCGTTGTAATCTTCCTTAAGAATCTTTTTGATATTCATATTGTCTGAAATATAAAACCCCAAAACGTATTTTGATAGCTTTGTCTTCATGCTTTTGTTTAGTATTGGGGTTATGGTTAGGGTTGAGATTAGGGTTGGGGATAGGATTAGGGTTAGAGTTAGGATTAGGGTTGGGTTAGGGTTGTGGGTAAAGTTAGGGTTAGGGTTGGGGTTAGGATAAGGGTTGGGTTAGGGTTGTGGTTAGAGTTAGGGTTAGGAGTTGGGTTGGGGTTATTGTTAGAGTTAATGTTTTAAAAAGGTGAATATAATTCTGTTTTTTATCTACTTAAATGATATAAGAATTCAAGGCTGAGGTTGAAATTAGAATTGAGGTTCCGGTTAGTGGTTTTCAACCAATTCCTCACATTTGTTCTAATCTTCCTCAAGAATTGTTTTAAATATTATCTGAAATATAAAGATCTAAAAAGTAATTTGATAGCTTCTTCTACATGCTCTTGGTTGGTAATGGGGTTATGGTTAGGTTAGGCTTAGGGGTTAGGGTTTAGGGTTAGGGGTTAGGTTTAGGGTTGGGGTTAGAGTTAGGATTGGGAATATGGTTACTGTTAGGTTATGGTTAAAGTTGGGGTTAGGGTTGGGTTAAAGTTAGGGGTAGGGTTAGAGTTAGGGTAAGGGGTTAGAGTTGGGATATGGTTAGGGTTAGGTTATGGTTAGAATTAGAGTTAGAGCTTAAGGGTTAGGGGTTGGAGTTAGGATTGAGGATATGGTTAGGGTTGGGTTAGGTTAGGGTTGGAGTTAGGGTAGGGTTAGGGCTATGGTTTAGGGGTTGGGGTTAGAGTTGGGATATGGTTAGGGTAAGGTTATGGTTAGAGTTGGGGTTAGGGTTTAGGAGTTGGATTGGGGTTGGGGATATTGTTAGGGTTGGTGTTTTGAAAAAGTAAATATAATTCTGTCTTTTTTATCTACTTAAATGATATAAGTATTCAAGGCTGAGGTTGAGGTTAGAATTGAGGTTCTGGTTAGTGGTTTTCAACCATTTCCTCACATCGGTTCTAATCTTCCTCAATAATCTTTTTGAACATTCTCTAAAATATAAAGCCCTAAAACGTGTTTTGATAGCTTCATCTACATGCTGTTGTTTAGTACTGGGGTTATGGTTAGGTTATGGCTAGGGTTGGGTTAGGGTTTAGGGGTTAGGGTTGGGGTTAGGGTTATAAGATTTTGAATAAGTGGTGAATAAGATACTGGATTATTTCCCAGAAGGTATGCCATCTTTCCATCACATGCACCCAATCTTGGCACTGATAAGCTGCTACTGTTGGACTGTTGAGCACGGCCCGTATTCCATGATAGTTTTTATTGTACCTTATAAGCTTTGCATTTGTAAAAAGTTTTGTATTTATAAATAAGTGCCTCTAATAAATGCTGTACATTTAAATGTTCAATTACCAAGTAAAAAAGCAAACGCCAACAAGCAAGCCTCTCTTATTTATGTTAGCCCAAACATTAGCAGCCCACTGGGATTTCTCTCAGCCCTGCCAATTACCAATCTGGCATCGACTGAGTCTAACCACTGGATTTATAAATGTGCAAACACTCAACGCTTCATTTCAAGCTGCTTAACTCTTCCATAAAGCATTGCTCATTATAGCACAAAGCTCCCCTCGTCCCGCTAACAGCCACTCTTATTTATTTTGTCTTATTTGTTTATGCAGTTTTCTATGGCATACTGATAGTGAAAGAAGCTCGACCTATGATGCTAAACAAAGCTCTCACAAACAGATCAAGTGCTAATTCTTACCAGTTGAGCACCATTAACAAGCTGAAGTTCACCATCGCTTCTACCTGACTGTACAAACCCTGTCATCCAGGACAGGATGAGTCACAAGAGTGCTGATGCAATTTTCTGTGTGATCAGACTGTTTTAATGTTATTTGTGTCCTACACTAGTCTGAACAGATCATATTACCCCACTGACCAGGGGCAGTACGGTGGCTTGGTGGGTAGCACCTCCGATTCACAGCAAGAAGGTTCAATCCCAAGGTGGAGCAACTTGGGTCCTCCTCATGTCTGTGTGGGTTTACTCCGGGTACTCCGGTTTCCTCCCACAGTCCAAAGACATGCATGTTAGGTTAAGTGATGACTCAAAATTGATATTGATTTCCTTGGAATTTTTTTCTTACACTTTTATGGATTTATTTGTTGTACACTAAATATAATTGTGAATGAATTACAATGAATGAATTACCAAACAAGTATTTTTGACAACGGACTAAATAAATAAATAAAATTATGATAAAAAATAAATCTACTGTACATTTTAAATGACTCAGCTAAAACTATGATGTGCTTTTGACAAAAAAGAAAACTATTGTGTGTTTTAGATGTGACACAAACTACCACAACACAGTATTTTAAAAAATACACTATTTAAATGTGTGTGAAAAATAAATCCTGATTTAAATTATGTATTTTTTACAGAAAATATAGATTTAACAAACTATATTGCTTAAATAAAATATACATGTATATCATTTGGCAGACGCCCTTATCCAGAGCGACTTACAATCTAAGCAATTGTGCGTTAAGATTTTTGCTCAGGGACCCAACTATGGCAGAGGTGCCTGGACCTTCTGGTCCATAGTCCAGCACCTTAACCACTAGGCCACCACAGTCCAAATATAAAGACTACACGTAACCTGTTATTTAACTCTAAAAAATATTTTTTAAATGAAGCATTTTTGTTTACTATGGCATAACACAATGCACAAAAATGCTACATTACACACCTACATTAAAACTATTTTCATAGTCTCAGACAAAACTAAAAGTAAACAAAATCTGAAGTGTTTGTACTTCCTTAAGAGTTTGAAATGACATCAAAAGCCTGAGATTCAGACACCTGATAAACTCTAGTTCCAAAGTACACAAGATTTTATTTTAGCTTCCCTGTTGACATTTTTCTTTATCCCTTTTTGATTTAAAAGCCGAGTCCTGCTCTTGTTTGAAATGGCCTTTCCGTGCCGCTCTTCCGTTCTTATCCTCTTTGTTCCATGTCCAAACACGACAGGGTGCCGGCTCTGAAGCGCTGCCTAGATAGCAAACGAGTGATGGCTCAGTGCCGCCGCAGACGCACCACTTTCATCTGGCACTGATACCAGCACAGAGCAACAACTGTGTCCAAAGCTGTCTGCCACAACACAGCTACTACTGAACCCTGATGACTCCGTATCTCAGGCATGCTACGAACTGAAATTCACAGTTGGAGCACTTTGGGCCGAACATAAAATGCTGCACATTAGGGGTGGCTGCTTCCTTTTCAGACCAGTTTTGGAAAAGAGCTGAAAAGAGCTATGGAAACCCTAAATAAAGCTGCATAAAACAACAAATAACAAACAGAATAATAAAGAAATTTACATCAACAATGTGCAAACTGGTGCGTCACAGCAAGAAGGTCACGGGTCCAGTCCCAGGGTGGAGCAGCCTGGGTCCTTTCTGTATGGAGTCTGTATGTCCTCACTGTGTTTGTGTGGGTTTTTTTCCAACAGTCCAAAGACATGCATGTTAGGTTAATTGGGGTCTCTAAAGTGGCCTTAGTGTGTGAGTGCCCTACGATGGATTGGAAGTCAGTCTAGGGTTGTTTCTGCCCTTGCGCCCAGAGCTGCCAGGTGGGCACCGGCTGGCCCGCGACCCTGTGTGGTTTAAGCAGAAGATAATAAATGAATGACATTAACAATGGTGTTTTTATGAGGGATTTTCAAGAAATAAATAAATAATTAAACAAGTCTATGTCTAGCAGTTCTTTTTAACTTTTAATCTGAAAGTTTTACCCGAAATGTAGAAGATTTGACTGCTACTTTTATGTTGCAAGCTAAGCCCAGGGGTCGAACCCTGGACCCCAGGGACTGCTCTGGAGTGATAGATCTTACCTCCAACTGCTGTACCTCTGGAACAGCATATTTTACTTGATTCATTTACATGCCGTGTGAAAGGCATTTAATGCATTTAATGATGTTCTCTGGACATTCATCTAAAAAATAATGAGTGCATTTCACACCTGAGGAACATCTAATGATATCTACCGTTTTAGTGCATGACTGTGTTTTAGTGTGTGAAAGTCTTTTTAGCGATTCGAGTCATTTGAGCCATACTGATTCCTTCAGCTTACTGACTCCGATTTCAAAAGAATGAATCATTTTCTAATGATACTGTACAAGCCTAATGAAGTGCTTCAGAGTCCAGCCTGTATTCCTTCTCTGCATCCATCGTAACAGAGATAAGCTCTGAATCCATGACAACCTTCATTATAGGTGGATTGGAAATGGATCAGTGGTATGATCAGGTAGAGCAAAATCATGAGATTTACATCTTGATATGCCATTGTTTATTCAACTGTAGTGACACTAACTTTTTCTCCTTGTTATACAATAAAAGGCTTTTTTCACATTAGGGTGGGGCAGCACAGTGGCTTGTTGGGTAACACCGCTGCCTCACAGCAAGAAGGTCCTAAGTCCTTTCTGTGTGGAGTCTGCATGTCTTCCCCAAGTCTCAATGGGTTTACTCTGGGTACTCCGGTTTTCTCCCACAGTCAAAAGACATGCATGTTAGGTTAATTGGTGTCTCTAAAGTTGCCAGGAGTCCCAGTATAGGCAGTAGTGTGTGACTGTGTGTGTGTCCTACAATGGATTGGTGCCCCATCTGGGGTTGTTCCTGCCCTTGCGCCCAGAGTTGCCGAGTGGGCACCGGCTGGCCCGCGACCCTGTGTGGATTAAGCGGTAGATGGATGGATGGATATTGTGTTTTATAAATATTTAGGACTTTTTTTTATTATTTTTACATTTTGGTGGATGGAAAACCCCTCTGCTGGTAATAATAGGATGCACTACTCTACAAGTTTGTTCAGCCTGTGTAACTGCGTTTCGGTTCATTCCTTCTGTCTGCGTGTTTTGTGTTTGTTTAATAAACTCTGCCCAAAGCTCTGTGATAGACACCTCCTGTTTGTTTCTCAGGTTCCACACAGCCAGCGTTGTTACAACCTCACCTCAATACCCCCCAAAATGACTTTTCACTTTGCTATATCAGTTTGTTCCATGCAAAGGTTGTGAAGACTGCATTAAACCTGCCCAATATTTTATCAGTACCAATAATCCTGCCTTATTGTATTTTTACATATTTCCCCAACACAACGAGTCCATTAATCGAACAAAACTGCTTACCTATAAAGAAATGGTTTTCTTATCTGCAGGTTTGCACATGGTGTGGTGATGGTTCCATCATTCCCAAAGCACATCTGCTGCCGTCCTGGATTTAGCTGAGTTAATCCGAATTTCTTTCAATTTGCACAAAGCCTCGATGCTCAGCATTTCAGGCCTGAGAAGCATGTTTGACAAATTGATGTAGAACGCTGCCGCTGGTGAATATCTGGTGAAGAAACCTTCATCCTTTAAAATATTCGAGGTCTAAAAGGTACATATTAACTTTGCATGGCTTAATGACCCCACACGGTAAATGTGCTGAATTATGAGCTGCATGCTGACTGTGAGTAATGGCTTTCTGTCTGCCAGGGCTCTTGTAGAGAGGCTAGTGTCACATCAAGACCTTTTACATTTTAACATCAAGAAAAGTGTAAAACTCACTGCGATTTGGGTTGGGGATATACAGCAATTCACATTTGCCCCTGATCAATAAGCCTGTCTATACCAGAGACGCCGCTGTGGTGAACATATGCAAACTGTGATAAATTAACTAGGACTTCAACTAATGACTAGTCTAATTAAATTCCTCCTCCACCCAATCAGGTCAAGGTAAGGACAAAAATTTTTTCCTGTATAGATATTCTTTTCTTGCCATTAATCTCTGTGAGGTATAATTCCTCTGCTAAAGCTCAGTCTGAGGATTTTTCCTTGCAGGATGATAAGATGCTTCAACAACATTGGTCTTGGTTTATAGTATAGTTAGCTACGCCTCCAGTGACCTTGATAACAGCACAAATTGTGTCAGGTCCTGGTTCCACCCAGTGGCTTGTCAATATTATATGGTTTGGAATTTCACATTACGGTTTATAATCCAAGGTTTTCGGTCTTCTGAGCCAAACTGTTTTCCATTGTTGAAGCACCATTCCCTGATTACTACCCTTATTTAAACAAGAAAGATATTAATCACCAAATATGTCAAATGACTTCATCGGCATGTTAATGTAAAGATAACATTTTAATTAAAGGAAAGATAACACAATTCTGTATTCATAAGGATTCTAAGTATCCTCTAAGACATCCCCTACCATGACTTCAAAACTCCTGACATGAGTTTTAGCTTAAGAGTAAAACAAAAATGATCTCAGAGCAAATCTCAGCAAGACAAACGTAAAATCTTAGTGAGGAGACAGTGGTCTAGGTTGCCAGTTATGATATGCTCGTCATACATTATCCTCACCCATTCGTTTTTAACGCAGTATTATTTAATATTTAAAAAATTATCTTCTGCCTCATCATCTTTCCAGATTCCCCTCCCATGCTTAAGATTTCTCCTACGCCTCCTAAAAGTCCTCTTTCCTACTCCCTAACTTTTATCCACTAGAATCCACTAAGAGGTATCTAAGAATGAAACACCAATAAAACAAAATTTTCTTCCTAATTTCGTCAGGAGCAACTCTTAGCACTGAGAATCATTATGAATACATCCCCTAGATTTTAGCTCTGTAATCAGAATAATAATTAATTTCCTAATCATGTATTCCCATACCCAGTAGAGCATCGGAATCAAACGCTGTTGCCAAGTCTCCTTATTGTACGAGTTTTCACCTCTTGTGCTTGTTTCAAATATCTGTAAATATCTGTTTTTCATGTAGGATCTGGCAACCTTGGAATAAAACTTCCTGAATTATTGCAAGCTTCATTGCCACCACTTAATGTTATCTAGCCAAATCAGCTTGTGCAGTGACTTAAAAAAATAATAACAAAGCAGGTAGGATTGGTCAGATATCTTGCCATGTGTAAATAAACTCATATTACCAAACCTTCAAAATATCACCAGAAGGGGCACACAGGCAGGAATCATTTGAATGATTTACTGGTTAGTAGCACTCTCATCAGATATTCATTCTATATTAAACAAAAACACACAGAGTGGCATTTTAAATTGGTTGATGTTTTTGATTTTATTTTATTTATACTTAATAAATATTTAGATCATGTTTTACATACTACCGTTTGTTACTCCTTCTCTAAAGGGATTACAGGTCTTGACTGCACACCACTGAGTGAAGCACACACAGATGTATTTAAGAAGTGAAATCTTGTGTCTTAAACCCTAACAGTGGATCATCAGATCTGGATCCACGGATCAAACTTTGTTCCCTTAAGCAGTGCAGCTCTAATGCAGCCTTCTGCTTCAGCATTTCACCAAGTCTATTTGTTCCATATGTGCTGTTTAAAACCAAAAACAAAAGTTATTTTTCTGAAAACAGATTTCTAGACGTGCTAAATGGACTGCTTTGGTATTCCAGGAAGAAATGGCTAGAATAATGAACTTGTGCCACATTTGGAAACATCTTTGTGGGATATGTTTGGACGCAGATTCTACGAAGCCTGAAATTCTCTATTAAGGTCAGCAGGCTCATTGTTCTCCTTAGGGCTTCCTCTTTGCTCTTCACCCTTTACTGCAACATTGTAGCTATATTATTTACATTTAAATGAATGGTAGCAATTTGCACGACTGACACTTTCACTGATGACTGTGCACCACTTTATCTTCTCAGCGAGCGTACTTTCTGTCGACATCCTTCTAGAGGATACAATTTATGAAGTCTGATTAGGAAGACAAAGTAAATATAGCTGAAAGCCTACTGTGGGTCCAACAAATTAATTGAAGTCCACACAGGGGATCTTAAAGGGGTATCACTTCCGGAAGGCATTTTTAAGGTCACTCTAAAACTGAGTTGTTATAACAGGGGCAGCCAGGGTGGGTGAGGCTCAGGGCTACCAATCAGAAGGTTGCAATTTTAAAGCTCTGCCAAGCTGCTATCCTTGGGCAAAATCCTTAACGATCGAAAGAAAATAATATTGTGTCATCTTGAGTTCCTATCTAAACACTTGTGTTGGTGCCTTGCACCAAGACTTCAGGATAAGTGGCTGCTAGAGCACAACCCTCTCCGAGCACATGGTGTGTCAAGCCCTCCATGTCAAATATTAATCTACTTCTGACTGAACTTTTAAGTAAGAGCCTCTTCTTATTACTTCTGCTTTATGATTTGGAAATCAAAAAATGCGAATGACACTTAATAAGCTGAAATTTAAATATTTAGGCTTGTTATTCGCATGAGGAAATGTCAGGGTAATATTCCAACGAGTCTAGATTAAATAAATTTTCACAGTTACTATTGAAATCAGAGCTGAAGCTTAATAAACCAGTATTATTTTTTTAAAAAACAGATCACATTTGGAATCACCATTAATAGCCTAGAACAGAGAAAAGACTCTCTCTCTTTGTCTGATCAGCATCTGTTTGCTTTAAGAACCAAGGTCTTAACAGATGTTTTGATCAGTCCAAATGTTTTGGCTGTAAACAACTGTTCAATTGATTATTTTTGTCAAGTGTTGTAGCTTTTCCTACATAACCCTGGATGTAATTACTACTTAGAAACCACAATCATTTATATTAGTCAGTAGACTGGATGGCAAAAAAGTCACCTTTAATAAATACTTGGATTTGTTTGTTGTGTGTCAGGATTCGTGCCGCGCCCGCTCCGTGTCGCCGCGGTCGCCGTGGTCGCCACGCGGTTTCCGTCTTGTTTTGTATACGTTATCGCGTTCCCCCCACGTGGCGCTTTGTTTTGGTTTTCTCCGCGGCGAGCATTGGTTTCTGTTTCTGTCCGTCACGCCCCCGTTTTAATTGCCTGCACCTGTCCCTTGTTTTCTGTTTACAGGTGCACCTTATTTAACCCCGACGCTCACTATCGTGGGCGCCGGTTCATTGTTTGATGTGAGTGTTTGGTTTTGCCTTGTCCTTTGTTTTGATGTTTGTGGTGGTGAATGTACATTCAATGTCTCGTTTTGTGCCTCATTGTCGCGATAACGTATACAAAACAAGACGGAAACCCACGTGGCGACCGGGGCGACACGGAGTGGGCGTGGCACGAATCCTGACACAGCCAGTCTCTCTTTTCAGGTGCTGGTACCAAGCACGGATAACACAGGAGGGCTCCACCCCACATAACAGTCTTTTGATTAAATTTGATATTCTAATATTTAACAATACAGTGCAAACTTGATTTATATAATATGGGTCTGATAACGCATTAAAGTTATGTTATTTTATCCTATTGATGGCCTATTTTAAGGACAAAACTAACCGTGTTTAGGTGCTTTTTTAATTACTTTTTGTCTCTCCCGCGATGTTATTCCTCTCTTACACGCAAATGGACCCTTATGCATATTAAAGCGATGATGACTTTTAGGTAAACCTATAGTAACTTTCCTTACTGAGGAGTTGGCAACAGTGCTTGTAGGTCGGAGTGAAAAGAAAAAGTAGTAGCTGCACCCACTATAAGGAAATGCGAGTAAATCAAATTTAAGCTTCCATCTTGCTCATAAAGTGTTTATGGCTGGAAATTTGGCCATTTGTCAAAAGAATAGTATATATTGATCTTCAGAGGAAGGTAATGCAGGTTTATTATTCTTATAGGTTCTTGGAAAGTGTTTTAAACACAATGTATGTTTCTGGCTTTTCTTCAGGAATAAATTTTTTTCACTGCTCTAAAATTTACATTGCATTTATGTGGATATCATTTAGCAGACACTTTTATCCAAGGCAACTTACAACTAATACATTTTTAGAATTAATTGTGGGTTAAAGGACTTGCTCAGAAACCCAACAGTAACTGATTGGTGACAGAGGTTTAAACCCTGGATCTTCTGGTAAATAATCAGTGCTTTTAGGTCAGGGATTTTAGTTTTTTTGCATTTCTTTTAATTTCTGTACACAGGATTCATGCAGTCATATCGAACATATCAGAACAGAGGATTGCTCTAGCACAGCAGAGATTGTGCAGTGTGGTGTGCAATGTGCTTTTGAAATCTTTTTGACTCATCTTGAATAGATTTACTTTTACAAATAAATAATCTCCCATACAAATGTGTTTAAGGAACCTTCATATTCACATTTCACACAAAGACAAACATCTTAAAACACAAAGCCACATGACAGCCCCTGCTCCTGGGACACAAACCCACATCTGGCTAAAAGTATTGGGACACACCCACAGTTTTTCTACTGCTTTAAATACTGGGGCAAATTGTTCAATTTGCTATGGAACCTGCATGGCTTTATGCTCCTGTTTAGTAATCGGCAAAGCTGACATGGTCAAACACATTTATCTATATACTCTTGGCCAGCATTTCTCAACACTGCTTTAATTGATTAGAAAGGTGGCATCACTTTACAGTCCCTTAAAATGTTTAAGCTTTAAGCTGTCACATGACCTGACCAGTCACTGCAATTACTCTACTAATTGAATCCGGATTTGGATTTTAATATAATCCACCCTCGATTCTTGATTTGTTTGACAATTCTTTATGCATCGTAATTATACAGCAATCTCTGGAAATTTCTCCCATATCTCAGGTCTCATCTCGTTGATGGTCTGATTGACAGGAAAAAAGCCTGCAGGAATTGAGCCTAACAGATTTCATTTACAAAACACGTAGAACGCAGCATCCATCTTGTGGATATGACACTCTGAATAACCCTCTGGACTCTTGAGTTCATTTCTCTTCTGCCAGCTCCATAACTACTGACCCACTTCAGTTCTTGCTGTGGAAGCTGTTTTCAGAGAGGTTGGCAGCTTTCGTTTTGCCGCATGCTAGACCTACGAGGTAACGGAGCATTCAGACAATTCTCACAGGGTTTTGATGTTTTATAGCAAGCGTTTTCTTCACCACACCTGATTTCCTTTTCTAAACAACAAGCAAAGGCTGTATAAAGGCTGGAAGACTGTTTGCTTCTGTGCAACAAAATCGTGCTTTTTGCAAATTAGACAAGTTTAAGGCCACTGGGGTTATCGAGATTTTTGGATTGTGAATAGAACATAGCCATAAATAATTACATTCTTTCTCAACTAATAACACTCAGTGATTATTCATGGATTAATTGGAAATACTGATTAATTATCCACACACACACACACACATCAAATGTGTTAAGGTCTAGCCTACCCACTACAAAAATGCAAGTTTCTTCTTTGTACAGCTTTCATATAGCAGACAAAACCTGGGACAGTATAGGGAATGCAAATTCCTTTGAGCATTAATGCTGCTATGACAGATGTGTAAATGACCTTTTACAAAGGCACTTGCCCAATGCAACTTTGGACTTGTTGCTGATAAGTCTGGATGGTCTTTTTTCAATTTTATTTATATAGCGCTTTTTACAACGTAGCATTGTCTCAAAGCAGCCCCACAATATTACGCTGTCTTAAAAGCCCAATCCCAAGTTGAGCAAGCCTAGGGAGACAGTGACAAGGAAAAACTCCCTAAAATGGTAGGAAGAAACCTTGGGATGACCAAGACTCAACAGAGGCCTAGATGTTAATTAAATAAATACTAAAAGTATATTAAATTATAGCAAAATTATAAATAAGTAAAATTTTAATTAGTAATAGAGAAAATTTAAAATAAACTAAATTATAAAACAAAATAGATTACAAAATGAGTCCCCAGTGGGAGGTCCTTGGAGGCACATCGTCTCCTAATGTCCAACCGATGGAGGG
>JAUZSU010175583.1:0-12866 GCA_034780255.1 Parotocinclus maculicauda | reverse complement strand
AAAGATAGCATACATCGATACATCGAGTATATTCGAAATATCGCCCACCCCTACATGACAGTTGTTTTTTTTTTTAATTCACTACAACTTCTTTATAGTTTTAAAACAATTAGCATGTTTTTAGCCTGAACTTCAAGCACTGCCCAGCTCAAATGCCTAGCACTACAATGATACAGCACTATTCAAGCAACACAAAGCTCAGTCATGTGATTCAAAATTACATTTTTGTGTGAGTATTTTATCTTAAAGCTTCTTGTTTTTTTCCCATGTTGTCCCCTGTTCATGTCCGTCAACTATAGTCTATGTGGGATTTGTCACTGTTGTTGTATGGTTTTTAATTTTCATACAGTGTTGCATTACAAATCACGTTTTTCCCAGTTTAATTTGTGATAGCATTTGTTCTGCATCTTTCTTTTTCTTGCTGTAAGGCACTTTTTTGCAAAATGATTCTGTGAAAGGGTGCCTGCAAAAGGGTGCCTTTATTGGTGCCTTCTCTGGTTTATGCAGGACATGGGCAGCTGGCTCCCAAATTTATCATATTTTACAATCTACATTATATCTACAAACTAACCTGCATGCAGAATAAGTTCATTGGTGAGCTGTCTTTAACCCTTAAAGGACCAAGGTATATTTTTCCCCATGTTTTCAAATGGACACCAAATGTGATTGAAACAACCTACGCTCCTAAAAGGGTTGAGATAAAAACACGAGGCATTTTTTCTTAAGAAACTTTATTCTTACCCCATTCCGGACCACAAGTTGCTTCAATCGCATTTGCCGTCAACTTAAAATCACAGGATATATGTCCCTTGGTCCTTAAAGGGTTAATGTCAACCAATTTCAGAATGTTTGCAGACTGCCGTCTTTTGAGCAACATCTGTCTTTTTAAAGCAATTAAATCTAACAACATAGACAGATTGGTGGTGTCTGTATTTCATCAATTGCTTCATTCAAACACTTTTGGCCACAATGTAGATTGATTTGCGGCACCACAATGCTGCATGCACTATATAAAAATACATATCATACCATACAGCACTACGTACACCATTGGTCAAATTCTCATTCTACCGATGCCAAGGATTGTTCCCTTACCACACTCAATAAAAAAATTATTGTCCATTGCCATTGTCACGTCTGCTTGCACCTATAAAAGTTCCTGGCTAAGTTTCAATGCAGCAAAGACAAGCACACGTCCTATAGCTCAGCTATACAGGGGTGATGCGTTTCCAAATCTCCTTCCCACTAGTTAGTCAGTAGAACCCTGGGCTTGCACGAACAAAACAAATGACAGCAAATGAAAGCTTGAGAGTGCTCTCTATGAGGCAGGAAGACCACCTGCTGAGGTGGCCACAGTGCCATCCACAGTGTGACTGCAGCCAAACTGAGCGGAGCTGCAGTAATTATGCCTCCCACTGTGGACGTAATAACGCTTGTCCCTGGATGAATGTGGGAAGGATGGAGCCGCAAATCAGCATGTGCTGTCAGACATACTGATGTTTCCATAAGCGTCCTCCATTCCATCAGCCTACGTGTGAGGGCTCCTCTTTAATTCCACTTAAAGTAACACAATCCTTTTGACCACTAACAACGATTGTGCGCATTAGTACGATGTCCAAGGGGCAAAAAGGTTCAACTTTTCACTCCTATCATGTATCCTTTCAAGTCCTATCAGTGGACGCACTGCGCACCACTCACTGACCTGGAGGTAGATATCTGATCAGTATGGATACTCTGACCTCAAGTCTCCTTCACCGCTGACATCACTGAGCGTCAATGGTGAAGAATTTAACTGTGTGGAAAAGGCACCATGCGATTCCACAGTCCCTCTTATTAAGGTTTAATAAAGCAAAGCTTAATAGCAAAATAGCACCAAGGTTCACCCACTGTGCTTCACACTGGGAACTGAAGAGCGACGGCTAGCCTCACACTTAGAAAAGCCGACCCAAGAAACAGCAAAGGAAATAATGAGGTCGTTTGTCTTGCCGCTGGCTAGACAGGATGCACCAATTTATAGCAAGCCAAAGGAAGTAAGTAAACAAGTTGTAATCATTGTGATACTATAAAAATGTTACCATCTACCAGGCGCAAAGGAAGGCTCCTGTGTATGGTTCCTCTTCCTCACTAAAACTTTCATTATAGACATTCTGAGATGACAGAAACTCATTACATGTGTTATTTTCTTATAAATATTACATTACTGTCCCGTGTTGAAATACACATTGCTTTCTTTAATCTGCGTTCAAAGGGTCCACAGAAGACATATTTGAACACATAAGCTATTATGAATAGCGAATCATTTCCCTGAACAGTATTCGGAGTATGGCAGGATCGTAACTCGCATGAGTGATTCAATTATTTAGTCTAAAAATGCAATACTTGTGTAATGTTAAGTAACCATAGTGATTTTGGTAGGACTTCTCCAGTAGTACAACACCAAATGTCAAAGATATAATCAAAAGAAGTCCAATCTGCTCCCTGTAGCCCTCATCACTTAGCGCAATCAATAACTCTCCCAATTTACTTCAAGGGATATACTCTGTGTGTGAGTAGTTTCATGCTTGGAATGATAAAGCTGAAAACTTGGCAATAAAAGTAAACTGAAGGTACTGAATGAAAGTGAAGTGCCAGTCCAGTACATCAGTAATGCATGCTCACCTGCCACTTTATTATTTACTGGTTATCTTGGTAAGACACAATCACAATCAGCCAGTCACACGGCAGCAACTCTGAACTCATGACATGACCAGGATGACCTGATCAAATTTAAACAGAGCATCAGAATGGAGAAGAACGCTGATTCAAGTGACTTTGAATGTGCCATTGTAGTTGGTGCTAGACGGGCTGGCATGAACCCTGGACCATCTGGTACCTTAACTGCTAGGCTACCACAGTCCTAGTACAGTAAAGTACAGGCAACTGAGGTTACAATTCACAAGGGTTCAACAAAATTGGACAACAAAAAATTGGAAAAAAGCACGTGATTTTTAGAGGTAGGGTTAAATCTGGTGTAAACATCAGGAAGGCATGGATCCATCCAGCCTTGTATCAGTGGTTCAAGCTGCTGCTGGTGGTGTAATTGGCACCCCCAGTCTACTTTAAAATTGCTGATGACCATGCCCAGCCTTTAATGATCACAGCGTACCAATATTCCATGTGCCATGTCAAAAACCTCAAGTCATCTCAAACTTGTTTCATGAACATAATGAGTGTGATTTGGGAGATTCACATCCTGGATGTGCAGCTGGAAAATCCGCAGTCACTGCCTAATGCTATCATGTCATGAACTAAAAGGGACATCTGAGGAATGTTTCCAGCACCTTGATTTATTTATGAAACAAAGGATTAAAGCAGCTCAAAGGCAAAATGGGGTCCAACCTGGCAATAGCAAAGTGTACCTAATAAAGTGGCCAGTAAGTGTACACTTTCTGGGTGGGCCTGACAGTAATTCATTTGAGCTCATGGCAGTAGGAGATTTACTCGAAATCATTAGTTAGAGGAAACAAATAAGCTTTGGCTAAGTAGCTTGACTTATGCCTTTCAAAAAGCAACAGGTTTATTGCCTTGACACGAGTGTTTTAACTTTATTAAAAGTGTTCCTAAAAAATTAATTTCCTGTGGATCTATTCAGTCTTAAGCTCCATTACAAATAAATTAAAAAAAAAAAACATTTTTCTGGTTTGAATTACTTTGTCACAGATGTCATCACACTTAATTTACAGGCTCCTGTGAAATAGATTGGCTTCTTAAAAGCTTTAACGTAGGTAAAGAAAACAAAGGGAGCCAATTATTAAATAAGTTACAGTAATATGGGGAGGAAATAAGGATATAAAAAGTTTTTCCCCAGACGTCGCTCGAGCCGTGTGAGAAAAATCTGCCTCGATGCATGTGCCTGCCTACATTTCTTTTCATTTCCCGTTGTAATCTGCGCAGTGGCTGCAGGGTACTATAAATAAATTGGGTGTGACTGGTACTGTAATCAGTGCTGTGAAAGTTTGTCGAGCTCCGATCTCAAGCCCTCGCCAGGGGCGACATCACGGTGTCATCACTAATCATTGTGATCAGCGTCTGTGACTTCAAAAGCCAGATTCTAGTAGGGGAGATAATTGACGACAACAAATTTGTTTACAGACAAATAGATCTCGGCGAAGTCTAGTCCTCATTAGCGGTGAAAGGCAATAAGCAGCACGCCTCACTCAGCAGTGGCTGGAGCGCTAAAGGGAAGAAGACTGGACACTGGCCAGGTCCATAGACGGCTTGTGGCCTTGGGCCACCAGCAGCACCCAGTCCTATTCGAGGCAGCTTTTGGCATGAACTGGGAAGGCAGCTACTGGATGGTACCCACAACAAAACGACTGCCATGCTGGGTTTGATGAATAACAAAACCCTTGCTGTTAAAAAATAAAAAATGAAATGACACTAGCTGGGATTGGCCCTTCCTTTTAAATGGAGTATAACTGGAACCAAACTCCTGTACAGCCAAGATTACAACTCCATATTTAAAACTTGATTAAAAAAAATAATTCATCAACACCATCTCACTTTCCTTATATCACACCAGTCCTCGTTTAGAGTACTGCTTAATTTACACCACTGTTCCAATCCACACTTAAAGTAAAGCCTACAAGAGGAAGCGATGAATCCTCGTTATATGATGATCCATCAGGAAAAAACAATATTATGACAACAACAATTGGCCATTAGCATTTTACAGTGTCAAATTTAATGTCTTGTTTACTCCACTCAGAAACCCATGGCAGCAGCTCTGCCATTTTAAAAAGCCCTGATGAATATGAACAAGCTTTTGCAAATTCAAAGCATGTACCGCCGTCGCATTGTAATCTTCCAAGTGGCATTTGGTGTAATGCCAGCAAGCATGCGGTTATTGTTCACACCTCGCTGGGGGATGGTGGGACTGGCATGTTTACCCCACCCCAATCTCTGAACAGCCTCTAGGCAGGATCTAGGATCAAACCCAGCCTTGATGCTGAGATGGACCTCCAAAGGCTCACCCATTTCCCATGGATCTAAAAAGTAATTGAAGGTTTCACTATAGATGTTACCATTAAACTACAGTCAATAAACTTTAACAAGTTCCTCAGGGAGCTTTAAACATAGATTCAGGTTCATTTCAGATCATTTGGGTCAGACTTTTCACACCTATACGGTAGTGCTTCAGGTCATGAGTAATTTTTTTTCTGAATTTCACATTTACGGTATTTAGCAAACGCCCTTACCCAGAGCGACTTACAACTTAACCCATTTTAAGATTGTAAGAATGTTTAAGTGCCTTGCTCAGGGGCCCAACTGTGGCAGCATGGCAGAGACAGGATTTGAACCCTGGACCTTCTGGTCCAGAGGCCAGTACCTTAACTGCTAGGCTACCACAGTCCTGCAGGGATCTAGTCCGTAGCGCTGAATATCCTATCCCCACCCTCACAATTTTATTATGGATAAACTTGTCTTTAAATGCTGACGCTTCATATTTACACAAAGAACCAAATCTTAATCAGTTTAGTGGTATTCTCATCCTCTCGTTTTCCATACCCACTCAATCCAAATCAGGGCTGTTGTGAGTTGAACCCAACAGGCAGCACAGGGAGCAAGATGGGAACAAACCCTGGACAGGGTGAAAAAATTTCACAGGACTTAAGGACACCAACATGCTATCCCTGTTATGATCTTATACATGAAATCCTAGAGCTGACAAATAACCACTACCAAATGCTTTAATACTCCAATATTACAGCATCAGAAAGCACTAAGAAAATGGATATTCAGTACATATAGATAAATTCTTTTTTTTTTTTTTTCAAATCATCGCATTCTGTCAAATCTTCACCTTTTGTCGGTCTGTGCGTGTGACAGTCTCACAAGCTTTACACAATACAGGTCTGTTTGGCTAGATGGCAGGGAAGAAGGTAGGATTACATAGACCATCTCATTTGGGATTCTTACATCAGGGTTTAATTAACAACATGTTATTTATGGTCATTACACCATTGCTAAAACAAATCTACATCGTGGCCTAAGACTTTTGCCCTGTACTTACAAGGTCATTGTCTTTATTAAGGTTATTAACTTTATCCATACATATTAATAAAACTATATGAATTTATATATTAAACTGTTACTGTATCTCTGCCATCTCTGGTTGTAAGAAAATATCAATCTAATCTGTAGTCTGGTTTTGAACTAGCATCCAGGTTCCATCCAGCACGCTCGCGGGGCTTCCTCTTTGTAATCCTAATTAATCTCGTAGTCAATAAACAAAAATCCTGATCAGAATTTGCCCAGAGCTATGTTTGACATATGAATTTAAATTCATGTGTGTGGTGTTTGTCAAATTCTATTGATATATCATTAAGTAATACAGGACAACTGTACATGGCTACACAACAAGGTTTAAACAAACACTGCTCACAATTTCTGTAAGCAGTACATTAGGACATTTGCTTTAATTAGAGCGTTCAGCAAATTCACTCCTGTACAGACAGACAAACTCTCCATAACCAAACAACATTAGTGAACCACACTGCAGCAAGCTTTGCAACTGAACAACAATTCAGTTCAGCAAATTGCTGCAGTATTGTAGCCGTAAGCAATCATGCTTAAATAAAATCCACAATCAGATTGGCTTACATGACTGTGGTGGCCTAGTGGTTAAGGTAAGGACTATGAACCATAAGGTCCAGAAGGTCCAAGGTTTAAATCCCACCTCGGCCAAGATACCACAGTTGGGTCCTTGAGCAAGGCCCTTAACCCACAATTGGATTGTAAGACCAAATTAATTGTAAGTCGCTCTGGATAAGGGTTTCTGCGTGACATGTAAATGTAGTTTGGGTGAAACCATTTCAAGGCTTATGGGACTGTGGTAGCCTACTGGTTAAGGTACTGGACTCTGGCAGCTTGGCAGAGGTGGGATTTAAACCCTGGACTTTCTAGTCCACAGTTGGGTTATTGAGCAAGGCCCTCAACTCACAATTGCTTGGACTGTAAGACTGTATAAGTTGTAAGTCTAAATGCTGTAAATGTAAACATGGAAAAATAAGGGTTTTAAAACTTAGTCTATAATATAATAGTAATTGTAGGCTATATATTTTAAAAATGTTATTTTCTTATATCACACTGTCAATGTTATTGGCCTTTATTGACCTGTTTGTGGTCTAAATGTTATGATTGTGAGTTTTGGTGACTCCATTTATCTCCTTTGGGGCGAATTGGAACAGCTACTACAAGCTTGTCTTAGCCATCTGTTTTGAGCCCAATCAATGCTGTTGTGGTGACATAATATAAAGACTGTCACTTGAATATAAAGCTTTGCTTTTATACCATCCAGGCAAACAAAACAAAAGTCCAATGGTTTGCAGCTCAATTGGTATTTAAAATAAGCAATAAAGCAATAAACTGTTTTGCCATGCCTTCCCAACCACCGAGAGTAGGGCGGAGTCAGAGGGTCCCTTTTTACTATAGTCTACGTTGCCAGTAGGTCACAGTCCCTTCCCTCTCTTCTTCAAACCCTCAAAAACCTGAAACACTCCCCTTTTGGACAGCTCTCAATGGGGCCCTTGTCCAAGGCATAGCACTCCCCTGTGAGTGAGGGAGGTCTGAAAGAAGACATATTTACTTAAACTTCAAACATTTAGCAATACTGATTTACACAAGCATGCTAGAATTCGTCATTCTTCCAAGGGAGTGCTCCGGTTCCTGACGTGTTTTCACAAGATGGTGAGAACCAGGCAGCACCATTCTGTACCATGTCATGTGAGGCTTCATGCAATGTGACGGAAATCATCTTTAACCAACATGTGCTCCTTGATGACAATCAAGAAAATCAAGGCCCTTTTTCTTCCCTGGAGGTTGCCTAGTACAAAAAAATTAAATCAGTATTTAAAATCTATAGTATTTTTACTAACTATACTGCTTACAAAAATTAGAGGACACTTCAATATGAAATAACCCATAATGAAATCTCCCCCAATTTTTGTGAGCAGTGTAGAGCTAGAGAGAGTATATTGACAAACTGTCTACCAGGGGTTTGGGGAAAATTGATTCTTAGACCTGTCGCAATGTGGATGATTCTGAATCGATTTACAAATGTGAATGTTAATTAATAACAATGTTTACATACAAGTAGTCAGTGTGCCAGACACAGGCTTGCAAATAACAGCCAAAACAGAGAAGCATAAACAAATGTTTAAGCGTCCACAAAACTCGAGGCAAAGAAGGGAACTATTTGTAACAGATATAGCGTCCCATCTGTTAAGACACTGTATGCTAACCATGCGCTATGAGAATTTGAAAAGGCAATGACAGGGCATCCTCTGACAACTTAAGACAAGATATTACAGATCTCACTTGGTCAGCATTTGCAAGACCCCATTACTTTAAACCCTTAAACCCCATTAAACTTCAGAAAACGCACACCTAAAAGTAATCAATCAGTAAATACACAGCAAAGTCAGTCAAAGACTGCAGGCAGAAGACGGAAAACAATGGAAACGTCATTTCATTATTTTACATACAGTATTACATTCATGTTAATCATGTGCTTGATTTGATCATCATTACCCTTGCACTTGAGTGCAGTAATTTGCATAGAACTCTGCTAAATATACAACATACAAACAGTAATTCAAATACACTTAGGAGTAAATGAACCCAGACCTAAAGCCTTATGATAATATTAAAACACTTTTAATTTTAAAATACATAAATACGAGAAAGTCCGTCTTAAAACAGCTATCCTGACCACCGTACACCAAACGATTGGCATAATTAGATTTTTTTTATTCAGACATTGGACATTACAATGAATTCACTTGATGTAAGGCTGGCATTGCTGACAAAGCAATCACCAAAATCTACAATGAGACCAAAACCAAAGTCAAGGAATCACTTTGAGAAAAAATAAATCCTGTACAGACACAAAAGATGCATCGCTATTTGATTAGCAAATGCATCGCAGCCTTGTTTCCCTGCTGTCTACAAGCTCAATCTAAATGTGAATTTTCTTCAGGAAGACCTCATTTTATTGTTATTACTTTCCTAAAGTGAAACACCAATTCCAAATAGCATTATTCTTAGAAATAAATGCTACATTCTGACCAGGAAAGTACATGGTCACATGATAAACAGATCTGTACTGTTTAACATTTAAAAATATTCCTCTTATGACTTTACCGCGATGGTAGGACTCTGAAACATGAAACCTACACATGGCAAACTCTTCAACTCTTTCACTTGTGGACAAACAAAACGAGGGTAATGCCCAAATGGATGAGAGACACAATGCCAGACATCCGATCACATTTTGTGCATAAAGCAAAGAGGCGAAATCGGCTTTGCTTCCTGTCAACACAACAATCCTGAATGAGGAGCTTTATAAGATGTTTGTGGCTCGGTGTCAGCCACTGATGTGCTAAATAATTACCACTGCCAGACAGTATTTATGTTATTGTTATTGCTGACACTGAATGCCTAATCAGGTAAAAGTCAAGTTAAGTGCTAACATGTCTCATCTTTGGGGGCCGGAACCTGCTGTCGAAGCCAAATAACTCGGTGTGTTGCCATGCATCCTATACCTTTATACGAGGTCGGGAATTTCCACAACCCGATCTGGGTTGCACTGTGTTCGGAGCTTATCCCAAAAGCACTGGAATACACCCTGGAGGGTCATTCCACAAATAGTGACAATTTAGGTTGTCCAGTTCTATATTCCAGTTGGAAATCTACACAGCCAATGGGAGCACATGCCAAATCCCTCAAAGATAATAAATAATCTGTTCCAGAGCAGACCAATTCTACAAAATGTGCCATGTAGTAAGAGGATCCAAATGATCACCATCATACCCAGTGTGTTTGATAGTAAAAACCATAAATGTATGCACACATACATACTATAGATACCCAACCCTCCGCACACACACAAAATAGTGATAATTCCTCAAAGTGACAACATCCTTGTAATCTTGTTTCTTAACAGTGTAACGAATTTCCCTCTTTTCGTTAGATTTGGCGGTTTTTTAGTTTAGTTTTTTTTTCACAATTATCATAAAACGTTATGTTTATACAATTGCTGTTGGGTGCAGATGACAGAAGATAATTGCTTTTTCATATACAGGTTGGTCCAGAGAAGATCCAGGATTCTAATCCCATCAGTTCTTTGTCGCTCTGGATAAGGTCTTCTGCTACTCAGTGTTTCCTCGCATGTGTACGAGACATCAAATTTTGGAAATATTACATTCAAGACTAAATCTAGATCAACAACAAGCCAAAATAAACCGATTGCTGCCTTTCTACATTTTAAGTCACATGCTCCACTGTGTCTTAATGTGATCCAAGTTTTTTAATTATAGTAGTCTCCTCTCCTCTTCCTTTTCCTTGAAGCGTAATCTGAACCAGTGACAGCAATAATTTCACAATAACGAGCCACTGTACAACACTGTAAATGTTGTACACAGGTACTTGGCCATGGATATTAATATTTTTCCAATATATCATTTTAAATAACAATTTAACTGGTTTTACAATCCGTTCCTGGTTAGCCCTTGATGGGATTTGCACTGCACTCACTGGTGGTGGATCCGTATCCATTGCGTCGCTTTGGAAATGAGAATTAATCACTGTCACCCCAAGGTCTGTCTGGGTCTGCAGTTGTGACAGATCTTCTTGCCCCTGCAGAGAGCCACTTATCACTATAGAAACCACAGCCAAGCATGCAATTCAGACCTGTGTATAGATTCTTAACAAGCTATGAGACACAGTTGAGCTGAAATGCCAAATCAGAACATCATTACACATCTACGGGATAGAGAAGGGGGAACAAACAACTATAACTGCGATGACCCCATCCACTTGCTGGACCAAATCTTTTCAGTCGTGGCCATGGTGATACATTACAATCCTCTCTGTAGAACCCAGTCCACCGTCTCCCTCTACGCTCTGTAGCTTCAGCATGACCTTTCCATTCCACCGGGATCGGTCTTTCTCAGGCTAGGAGAGAGAGGCAACGGTTAAATCACAGCACGAGACTTTGCTGCACCTGCAAAGAGACTCCGGCTGCTTGTTTTCCCCTTGACAGCACGCGGCTTTTGCTCAATCTTCTCAAGACGACTGTACGCAAAGTGCTATTAATATCTCATTTCACAGCAGGAGAGTTTATATGCCCTGGTTCTTTTAATATGAAATCTCCTCCCTGACATCTTTGGAAAGGTGTTAGGGTTATTATGTGCTTCTTAAATCTCTATTCGAGAAAAGGAAAAAAAATAATAAAAAAATCAATATTACAGATCTAAAATAAATAATCTGCACCAAGGCTGCCAGGGTGTGAAATGAAGAGTAATAAAGTGACAACTACCTGTCACATTAGTCTCATTACTGAATGACAATCATAGTGCTGTTGCGTAATAAAGTTACAGTGTCTCTTTGACGTCAGCACGCTTAATTGTTTGATATAATTATTCATTTTTATTAACTAGACATTTACATAAGAGCATCGTTGGGAGGAACATACAAGTGTGTGATATTGAATAAAAATTATATCCCAGTATTTTCTGGGATGTTGTCAATAATGATAATTAGACCATATTCAGCAGTGTAGCTCTTCAGTCTAAAGTATTCAAAAGTAATATGAAGCCATCTCGGTCAATCGCTTTAATTGGTGACAGCATTTGTTACGTCTTTATTTTCGCAGAAAGATTCCCCCAAGGTTTGCCGAGTGTGTTTTGAGCTGGTTTAACCCTAATTGTCAATCTTCATATTCTGCATGGTGCAATAAGTTGTCAAGCAGTCTACAGCGGCAACTGATTTTCCATATTGCTGAGCAATTTGACTTCTCTAAATCACCTCCAACGACATGGACTGCAAGGCTGGTGGTGTCTGTGTTTTGTCTCCTGTAGCGGTTTGATCACTCATTTTTATCTTCAGTCATACGCTTATAGGTAGAACGGCATCTTGATTTTTGGCAAGCACATTAGTCTAGCCTACCTGGCTATATGATGCAAGTGAGTGACATACTTGAAAGTGTCAGCTCGCACACTTAAAGATGATATTATACACAAAAAAAAAAAAAAAAATAAAAAAAAACAGCCTCTCAGTATGAACACACAAAACAGCTGTGTTGATGTTGAAGTTGTGCAGACCTAAATGTTCCACACAGAAATCTGATCAGGAATCAATAATGAATAGGACCGTTAAAGACGATCAGTACTAGTGGCATTGATATCACCAAAATCTTCTCAATTACCATCCCTTGGAACGAGTGCCACAAAAGCCAACTCTACTCAGCCTTGCGATGGACTATTGGACTTGCTGATTAAGCATGCCACGACACCAAACTTGTGCAACGATTAAACAAGAACATAGTGTATCTTCAAAGGATTTGTCACTTTTCAGCATCAATGGCCATTAATGACAGTCAAGGATTTAAAACTAGGCTTGATACTCCAGACTCCGATCAAAACAATTAAGCATACTCAGTTCATCGAATGCACGTCTTTGGACTGTAACCAGAGGAAACCAGAGTACCCAGAGTTAACTAATGCAGACAGGTGTGGGGCGACTGCACTAACCGCTGGACCACCATGCCCCCCAACACCACTTTTCACGTAATTATACTCAACAACATTGCATTATCTTTTATTTATTTTAGACATTACAACGTCTTTAACGATGTTATCTGAATATTTATACTTCGCTTCCATTTAAACTATTAGTATAAACTTATCATTTAGATTACTTGTATATACACACACATCCTATGTACAGTGTTCCCTCGCCACTTCGCGAGCAGCAATCCACCAATCAGGCCTGTATGGCAGAGTGGCCAGGCGAAAGCCACTCCTTAGTAAAAGGCACAAGGCAGC
>JAUZSU010175582.1:0-24623 GCA_034780255.1 Parotocinclus maculicauda | reverse complement strand
TATATATATATATATATTTTTTTTTTTTTTTTTTTTTTTTTTTTTTAATCTTAATTGTTTTCTTTTTAACCTGTTATATATATATATATATATACATACACATTTTTTTATTACCAAATGTGTCCCCAGTAATGCAAAGAGATGGGGCTGGGGGCCTGGGTGTTGCACCTTACATGCAACTCTTACCATAATAGTGTAGCAAAAATTAAATGTATAGCCATGCTCCTGAGGTCAGTACATAAACATATTTATACAGGGCTGCAATATAATGTAAAAACAAACATATAATTTCAGTATCAAGTGGAATTAGCAAGCATTTATTAATTTTTAATATTTAAATTTAGCTTATCAATGTTCTGTCTAATTAGCTGAAAAAATGAACACATTTAAGTGGCAATTTTCAAAAAATGGCAAGATTATGGCATGCCTCAAACAAAATTAGTTTTGAGAAACCAACTAAAATGCTGCTTTCTTAGATACTGACTTATTAGAGCACACTAGAAAGCAGGGCAGCAAGCAGCTGCCGTCAGTTTGTAACACACTCACTGCTTGCAGCGATGCCGTCTCAACAGATTCCCTGTCACTGGTGCTCCCTAAAGCCAGGGAAATAAATTAGAGGGGGTTCCGCTCTGCTGACTGTTACTGCTCTTGCTCCCCGGGAAGCTTTCATGGCACTTTTCTTTTCCTTAATGGACAATTTGTGGCACTGCCCTTCAAGTGCAGATCAGATGCTGGTGAATCCACAGGTCTTAACTGTAAAACAACGCACTAGAGCAGCAATAAAGCAGGCCATGAGTACTAAAAGCAGAGGGTTAATAGCGGAAATAATGTTTTTACCCTCAACACTTTAGTGCTATAGCTGCTGTACTGTATACATGTGTACTCTCTCACACACACACACACACACACACACACAACACACAACACACACACACACACACACACACACACACACACACACACACACAGTTTATTGAAATTGAGTTTTCTACAGGTCCGGCATTCAAGAACTCCATTCCGTCATATACACCCTCAGGAAATGGGTTATGGTCAAGGGCACTACTAAAAGAGGTCTTGCTGAAGGGCAAAACTAAACAGTATATCCAGAGTCCACATGTCGTGTGCTCCACTGGCTATAGAAAAAGAAAATCAGATTCATTCTTTGGCCTATGCACACTTTTTTCTAGCTAGCAAGGATGACTGTCACGAAAGGAATGTTTGTTGTCCAGTTTTATCTACTTAGATGTTGCACTGAATTGATGTTGCACGTGGGACTAGAAGGTCCAGGGTTCAAATTTCACCTCTGCCATGGTTGGGTCCCTGAGCAAGACCCTTAATCCACAATTGCTTGGATTGTAATACTGTATAAGTCGCTCTGGATAAGGGTCTGCTAAATCTTGGAAATGTATATGTAAATGTAATTGGTTAGCACATATTGCATCTTCATTTAACGCACAATAATTAACAAATCTTCATGGGACTGTAGTGGTGCAGCAGTTATAAGGTATCAGACTATGTACCAGAAGTTCGAGGTTTAGGGCCACTTTTCAGTCCATGTACCTGCAAGTCAATTAACCTGCTTGAAGAACTTGAAGATGGAGACAAAAATATTATAATCAGGTATGAGTGGGAACCGTGATGTATTTAAAAAACAAGGTCAAGATCAAAATCAATGTGTGTTCTTCACAACATAGTGGAAGCGTGGCATGACACAAACAAATGAGCTTTCTAAAGAATCGGGAGAATGAGCTGTTATTTATGCTACCCAGGTGCGGTCGAACAACAGGTAAGGTCACAACAGATCCCAGAAAAAGGAACCAATGCAGGAACTTCTTAGCAACTACAGGCCTCACTTTTATGCTGGTCAATGGTAATGTTCATGAGTTAACCATCAGGAGAACACTGAAAACTATTATTGTGCATGTCAGGGTCACAAGAAGGAAGTCGCTGTTTTCCAAAAAGTATATTGCTGCCCATCTGTAGTTTGCTAACGATCATATGGACAAGCCAGAAGGCTATTGAAAAATTTTGGAAAAAAGCCACATAAAAAAGGTTTACGGCTTGTAGAACAATGTTTTATATTTATTATGTATTGTATTAAGAAAACGTATTCTATAATTTTAAGGGAACCACCAAGCATATATACATCGGACTGAGCAGTGTATTCATAAATAGTGAATGAAGTAGCTAAGAAAAATACTTTGATTTGCAAAAAGTCCACAAAATAAGAATGATATAAATAAAACCCTAACTGATTTGGCTTTAACTACAACACTAAAGCACACTAAAGTTCTCTGAATTCAGTTTTTATAACACTTATATTGTGTAAGCATTATTATTATTCATGCAGTACATGTTTTACATTTACTAATTACCATTCATGCTTTGTTTTGAGTACAATTTCGCTAATTAGTATTAGTACTGTTTATATCCGAAATAGTATGTATTAAAGTCATAGTTTTACTAAATTATCACATGTTTTTTTAAAACCATTCAGCAGTGGATGAGGTTATTTATAGCAGTGCACTTTAGCAACTTTAGCAACCACTAAACCACAGCAATAATTATCTGGGTAATTAAAACCTGAATGCTCGTTAATGCTAGGTAATATTTTACCATTACTTCCATTGCTACCACTACTAATATTATATTACTACCATTACTTGTCACAAATATCTAATACTTGTTAGTTGACTGATTATTAACACTGCACTATCCATTAATCTCATACATCACCACAGAGACTGTACCTTAATAAATAAAAATCCTGTTTGTTAGCATGTCAGTTACAAGCATTTGTACATGCATTCTTTCTCTGCCAGAATATTGAACCTGCTTGGACATGAACTAATTTCTTACCTGTTCCTAGTATGGAGACCTGAGCCACTAGCACCTGGAGTAGATATGATAATAAGCAGACTTCTTATGAAATTTATGTTTATCCCTTGCATAAGTAGTTACTGGGTGTCACACTTGTCAAACTCAAGGCCCAGAGGCAGGATCCAGCTCACAAAGCATTTTAATTTGCTCGGGTAATGATTTATGATTCCTTCTGAAAGTGGCCTACGGCTGCCTGCAATTCAATTCCCAGAAAGCAGTCAGGTCACCAGCGTGCTACATGTGTGCATACACTGGTTCAGGACAAACGTAGGAATCTTTTTCTTCAAACACATTAATTCATGGTAATACTGTAAGTCAGGCTGCTCATTTTGAACAAAAGTAATCACTGCTCCACAGATCGGATGACGGAAGTCTGTCTCTCACAATATAAATGTGATTATACACTGTGTGCTTGACAGAGCGTAATGTTGTGGTTCTATTATTATTCATAACATCACAATTACTGGGTCTCGGTATGATAATTGTGGTGCTGTGTAGTGCTCTTTAGCCCGTTATACATAACAAATCTAAACTAATTACAACCGTGGACTTTTCTTTTTTTTTGCTTGCACTATTTATCAGATGCATTCAATTTGATTTTGTGTCCTGTAGCCGTAGGAATTCTCTGGTGCCCTCTGTTCACATTGCATGGCTCTGCACTGGAAAATGGCCAGGCCTGGTGCCAATGCTAATTGCACATGGACCATTTGAGTAATTAGGCAACTGGAGTATCCACTAGTTAAATAAGGCAGAGAGATAATCCTTGCTGCCAGGCAAAAGCATATTCTCCCACCGCGCTCTCTTTTTAGGATTCTGGTTTCCTGCAGAGAATGTCATCAGGTGTGATACCATTGTTTAAAAGTGAGTATACCATAACCATGGAAAAGCCTTAGTTCAAACTGGCTTGCAAGTATGCCTTAATTCATCATAACAGAAGGCTCTAGAGTAGGTCCAGTCAAAAATAAAGTACAGTTCCAAATGACTATGTTTGATGGAACACAACCAAGCTGAATTACAACCACAGCATGAATAAAATATATACTCCATTATTGTAGTAGGGTGGACAAGTAAAAGCATTTGCACTGGAGAACAAACAACACAGAAAGCAGGGACCAGGAGAGGATAGGTCAATAAGATACACCAGTAAAGATGACCACAAATAGATTAAATAATGTATAATTATTACCTTATACAATTGTGCATTAAAATATGGCATATGGTAGATAGTAAGAGATAAGTTGCTTCTTGTAGCTGACATGTTTGATTATTGCGTAATCAGTTGAGACCTGATTGGCTGTTTCATCTGGGCAGGTATGTCCATGCTATTCCCTGGCCACAATCAACAGTATCTAAAATGTACACACAAGCATCAGAACTGGAAAAGAACAAAGTTGTGACAGGTGCATGTGCACCCTTTACTGGAAGAAGTAATGGAATAAGGTTGTGTGATTCTCTGAGCAATGTTCTGCTGGGAACACTGGGTCTGGGAATTTACGTTGATGTTAATTTGATACAACCAGGTTGTAATAACAATGACCCATTTGAATAAAAATTACATTAAATCATTCTATTTTAATAATAATAACAACAACAGTTTTCTTTAACAGGTTTTCTTTTTGAAAAGTATGCAAGATAATGCCAGGCAATGTTAAGCTGAAAACAAACATTTGTTGCATTATGTAGGAATTTGAAGATGTGCTGTATCATCTAAGAATTAGGAAAAATATTAAAATAAATGTTGAATGTAATTTATATATGGCTTTTGCTTTGCATGGTAGAGTTTTAACTTGCACTTGTGGATGGACGATGAACTCTATTCACTGACAATGGTTTTCTCAAGTGTTCCTGAGCCCATGTGGTAATATCCGTTATATTAGAAATAGTTATATACACACAAGACAACGATAATTAAGAGTCATTAATTAACCTAACACACATGCCTTTGGATTGTGTGAGGAAACCCGAATACCCAGAGTAAATCCACCCAAACACGGGGAGGACGTGCGGACTCCACACAGAACCCAGGCCCCTCCACCCTGGGATTGAACCCCCAGTAGATGATACGCCCATTAGATAATAACCAACCATACAGAAAATCATGGTTTCTGTTAGCAACATATGTCAAACTTTTGACTTTTAATATCAAAGTACTGACATAATTACAGTAAGAACTGCCATCTGGTTGTTTTATATGAATTGGCCAGACACTAACGATAAACTTTACATAGCAAAAAGAATCCCAGTAGAACTATGTTTAAAAAATGTATATAAGAAAGTCAGAATTTAAATAAAAATCTACTAATAAACATGACTTGAAACAAATATTATGGCAATTAATCAGAATAAAGCAAAACTTTAACATGCTGATATTTTAAAGAAAGAAATTTAGTTATAGCTAGCTGCAAAACCATGCATATATAGAGAGTTCACCTTCTGGAAGATTCTTTCTGAATACCATGCACATTTAACGTATAGAGTGAGTAATTTACACAATTTCTGCTGCAATCCAAGTGCATTCGATCAGCCGTGACATGTTTGGTATCTTTAGTTTTGCTCTTAAGCTGCGAGGCTAATGTTGAATACAAAATCAGTTTATTGCTCAAGCACATAGTTAAGTCCCACTCAGCATAAACATCACGCTAGGGGTAGAGAGCATAAAAGTTTGTTGGCTTAAACTGGAAGATGATAATATTCAGTCAGCTCTAGCATTATTTTCAGCCTAGTTAAAGTTGGATAAAAAAGGTTGTTAAAAATGTCTGTCGTTAGTCAACTTCATCTCACACTGAATATATTTAAGAATTAAAACATTTAATTGATGTAAATGCATTCCATATCATGATTTGCTATGCTTATTATTTTTATAATTATAATAATTATTATTATTATTTGTATTATTGTTATTATTATTATTATTATTATTAGTAGTAGTAGTAGTATGTAGAATATTTGATCTTACATAACAATAAATATTTATTCATAACAATATTAGAAAGAAAATACAATTTATTACATTGGATATTTAGGAACTGTTTTACTGGGATATAAATATGAAGTTTACACCTTTAAATGTTCACCAACCTCAAAAATAAATTAATTAAATAACACAATAGTGTGTTTACTTTCATTAATACCACAATGGCTATAACAAAGCTACACATAAAACAATGACCATATGCACTCTTCGGTTATTACTTATGAAGATAAGCAACAACGTTTACAGTTTAGAATACAGCGTTGTACCATGCTACTGGAACAAACCCAAAATGATGTCAGTTTCTATAGTCAGATTAGACCTTCTTTAGAACTTTTTGGCAACAAACATACAACATGTTGTAAAAAGAAGGATGGTTATATAGAATGGAACCTAATGTGTATTGTGAAGTATGGTGGGGGATCTGTAATAATGTTGCACTGTTTTTCCTTCCTTGGCCCTGGAAAACTTGTAAGGACACATGGCATAAATGAACACCATTAGGTAATAAATGCGGAAGTGTCATTATACGTTTGTATGTGTTTTAAAAATAAATGAACGTTTAGTTCAATTTTTTTATATTAAATCACATTAACCTCACTAGACAAAAAAGTCACATTGCATGTTTAAGGTGGTGGTAATGACTTCAGGCTCGTGCACTTGGTGTTTCGCAAAGGTGATATAAATACCATAAATATAATAAATATCTGTGGTGTGTGTGTGAGAGGATTCATAGATTGAGAAAAGTTGGTACGATACAGTAAATACCTCATTCAATAGGTGTAAAATGGATCGCAAAGCAGATGGTATTGATTGGCAAACAAGGGTGATTGCATTTGGACATACCAAAAGCCATATTACAAAGGTAGTAGCTGAATAAGTAGGGGTGTCAAAGTGTACTATTATACAGGTCTACCAACAGTGGCAGAACTCCCAGTCTACAGGAAAATCTTATCAGAATTGTGGCTGAAAGATGAAACGGGTGAAGAAGGAACAGAAGCTTTTTATTTGGTCCATGTTATTTATGGTTTTACTTGCATGTGAATGATGCTATAAGTCGTGTTCATTAAAAACCTCAGAAAGCTTTTAACAAGGACTGAAGAAAAGGTGTGGTTCAAGCTGAAGGAGGTCTTGTGATATTCTGGGGGTGTTTTAGTTACAAATAAATGGGTATTTTGGTTGAGGTGACCATAAATATGAACCACAATGCCTACATTGAGCTGCTGGACAACCTCTTTTGCTTTTTTGCTCATTATCTTACCAGGGAACAATTTCCTTTCCCTGTATTCCAAGAGGACAATTCTCACATTCACTGGGCTACAAATGTGACTGATTGGCATGACAAACATTCAGGAGCAGACACACCTCTGGACTGGCTATCACGCATGTTTCTCACACAGGTGACTGCTTTTTGTCTGTTGAGCTTATGTTCAAATAAATTTTAACTGCTTGCTATCATCTTTTGGTAGATTTAGTCTACAAAAACAAATTTTGGACATTTGTTAATGTGTTCCAATGGTGTCTATAATTATGTAACAGTTGTGAGCTTAAGGACAGAGCAGTAGCAGGTCTTGAATGCTGGACATTCCAGTCTATAGTCCAGTACCATAACTTCCATGTCACCAAGTCAAATCAAATCAAATTTATTTATATTGCAATTTTTACAACAAAAAATCTGAGGTCAATTTGTATTTGTTTAGGTGATAATGATATGAAACTGATAATGCTAACGTGTTTTATTTTTTAGCCAGAACAGCTTTGTAGCTAAACGTTAGACAAAAGTCATATCTTGACAAATATTTGTAAAAAGGAAGTTTTGGTTTTTAATTACAAAAAGTAACTTTAAAGGGCCATTTGACGAACCATGTAAATTATTAGCATGTGTGAAATGATTAGCTTGCATAATCTAATGTGCTCTGCTGCATGAACAAGCCCTGCCCTGTAAATAATGCTCAATGGGGAAAAACAACCTTTACTCTGTAAATCTGCATTGCCTTCACTCAGAGCAAGTGCTTGACATGCATGCTAACAGCTAATTATAAATAATGAGGATTTATTTACCACAAAAAGCTATTAGCCTTTCAGCACCTTCAGTCCTCCTCATTGGTGCATTCAGTAAAGTGTGTGATGTTGGTGAATCCATGAGCCGTGACTTCTTTAGGTACCTGGGCCAGGCCCCTTCTGACAGGGCCATTAACTTTCATCCAGCAGCTTGGCTGCTTTCACTGGTGTGAGGGGAGCAGGATGCAAGAAATACAGAGAGTTTGGGGGAAAATTTAACCTGCCATAGAATTGCCATTCATTCCAAGACCTGACTGATTCCTTCCTGACAGAACAGGCCTGTCAGAAGCCCTTCGGCACTGGCAGTGACGCTGAGAACATCGATTACCCCAGGAAGCCTGAGGTTCCAAACCTCAGAACCACTTAGCACTCTGATGAGCAGCACCTCACCTGTAACCTTAATGTCATGGTGGGAGAGAAACACAAGAATATACCATTTAGGGGCTTTAATGTACAACACATTTATGTACTGTGCTGGTTTGATTATGGAGATTCCATACCTGTGTGCTTCATATTATAAACCTTTTATCAGAGAGTGCATTTGAAAAGATTGTGTTAGAAGAGGTGTCTACTTTTGGCCAAACAGTGTAATTGGAGCAACGGTTAGCAATGGAACCACATCCATTGCTAACAGCTGCAAAATAAGCATACATCCATCTTGTCTTCACAGATGAACCTTGACAGAACGAGACATATGGAAGAGTTTCACAGTTGTTGTTGGGTTTTTTTTCAAGTAGAACTGTCATTTTGTCTAATTTTTGCTGTGCTAGATCTTCCTTCTGTTTGTTTTTCCACTTTCAATACATTATTTAATAAACTACATGAGATATTTTAATAAAGTATGATAATTATGACTAACTGTAGTTTAACGCAAATGTGTTAAAACATGTTTAAGGTAGGCTACGCTATGATATACACAGCATATTAAACTCCTCGGTTTATGATAAATTCAGCATACGATGGATTTCTCAAAATGTATCCCCATCGTAAAATCAGACTACAAGTATTTTCTGTCACAACCCTGGATGAGACAGCATGATGCAGTCTGACACGAAGCATGGATTTTCCAAACATACATACAGCTATGCACACGCACACAACATCGCAGAAAAACATTATGTAATCACAGTTCACATAGTATATCATAGTCATATATTATATTCTTTTGGAGAAGATAAGGTAAGATCGAACTGTATTATCCTACAAGCAGAAATGTACATCTACACGTATGTAAAGAATAATGTTAACACTGAAATAAACTGAGATATATAAACATTTAAAATTTGCAAATATTGTGAATTACAAAAATTACAGTATTACACATCATTACTGACGTCTCTTCATACACACAAACAGTACCTCATGCACACACAAATCTCTCATACACACTGAACAGGATGTTCCTGAGGCTGTTGTTCCATCACTCGTTCAATTATTTATCAGTCTGGCCATACAGTTGAATTCCATGTCATCTGCAGGACCATTGATCTGCTGACTGTCACTTTTCATTCGCTTTTCCTGGTGAGAATTGTGGTAGCAACAGGCTGAGTAGCTCAGCAACAACTCATCATGGGGGATTCCCAAGTCAAATGTGCAATATAATCTACCCTGCGGTCTCCAGGTGCTGACCAAGGGACATTATAATCTCAAACTGAAGGAGCTATGGGTCTATTCCTAGGCTACATTGGACTGACACACTCTTAGAGCTTCCGCACACAGTAACCTAAACACCCCTGCAAACAAACCAAATTTTTGCTGCTTTCATCTGTGACTTTGTTGTTTCTGTCACTATCCAAAGCTCATGTCCTTAGGTATAGATAGATAAATGGAGAACTTTGTCCAATGTCTAGGGTGTCCAGCTTCTCACCACCAGAGACCTGAACAATGACAGCAAAACTGTTGATGCTAACCCAATATGGTCAATCCCACACTAACCTTACTCTCCTTTTCCATCACTTATGGATACTCCACTAGGGGAAGGTATTCCCTGCTCACCTAAAGAGAATGCCCCACTCGTTTAAATCTGAGTAACACAGCCTTAGGCCGTACTTGCACTATTCAATGTCAGTGACTAGTTTGTGCTCCAATTGATGATGAGAGTCAAACCTGAAATACTGATCTGTGTGTCCCATATCTAAAATTGGAATTTTACAATCTAAAAAAAGCTATCATGTCATTTTTCACATCTAGCTTGAATGTGGAAAAATGACAGGTTAAACCTCTAAAATTGTTCATGCTTGTCCACCGACTTAATGTGGTCAGTGAAATATGGTACTTCCATAGATTTAATTTCAACCAAGGTGTCATCCACATATCTGAACCTACGGCTGGGTGGTGTCCCTAAATCGGATCTTATTTGCTCCATAAACAATGTTAGTACTCAGTAACTATTTGAGAACCAAATAAATAAAAATAGTCTCAGTTAATCATCCTTTAATTAAGCTAAGGAAGCATATTATATTTAAAAAGCTGCTAAATAGTAAATTCAAAGATCTTGTTGAAAGTCAGTATCTTAACTGAGAATGCTGCTGAAACCTCAGCTAGATCACTCATGCAGAACAATGCACCTGAAGCACAGATAATCTGGATTGTTCATCCTTACTTCATGGAAACTAGCAATCAGGATCCCATTTGTATTAAATCATAGAATCTGGCCAAGATAAACTCACTGTGCTTCCCCAGTGATCTGGAAACAAATCTGCTCTGCACTAAAGGCCATATTCTTGTGAATACAGGAGCTGTAAACATGTCTCAGCAACCAGGATGTAAAAGACACTAGTGACGGACTGAAGGTCTGATATTGCCTGGGCCTGTATGTTGTGACATGCACATAAGCTTGTCACAATGTTTCTTCAATGTCTACGAAATTCAAAGATTTGCCTCTGGACATGTGGGTGTTTGGTGGTCACTGGGCCGATGTGTTCCACATCAATATAAAGTCCCCACAGGAGCATCACACAGTCTCCTAAATAAAGGCATCCAGGCAGAACAGAACACATCAAGCACAGAGAGATCCAGAGACTACTTTTCCTTTCAACTGTGTAAAAGTATATGTTTTCCTTTAAAAATGTGTACACTTTTATAAGGTCTTTAAATGGAGTGTAAATCCAGGATGTTTAAACTCAGACTGACAAACCATTTACAGCTATGCCATGGGACTTTCTCTTTAGTGACGCCCCTCAGCTCTCTGTCTCTATACAAGAACTCAGTGCAGCTCTGCATCTTTACTGGTAATCTATGTTCCATGTAACATGTTTCATCTTTCAGCTAACTGTTTTACTCTGTAACATTTACAAACTGCTATGTCCAATCAATGCACTATCAAAATGTATTCTTTAATTTTAATGCCCACTTCAATGTAGTTCAAAGTTGTGGGAAACAAAGGGCCTAAGGAGCAGCATGTGGTTAATGGTCCCTTAGACTGTAGTCCATCACAGAGGACAGACGGAAGAACGCACTCACGCACTCTTAAACTCAGACATTAAAGAGACATCAAGTGATCAGTTAAGAACCCAGAGAAAATCCATGCATACAAATACCAATTTAGGTTGGTAATCAATCCAGCATGTTTAACATACTCTCTATCCATTGCATCTGTGGTATTGCTGACAATAATTTTAACTTATTCTGAAACCCACTAACATAGACTAGTGCAATTTGTAAACTTGTCAAAACACTTAATATGCAAAACAAATCCAGCTATGGAAACTTATACATGAAATCATAGCATGAAGCATGAAACTCTTACCTCTGAAAAAGCAGTCTCTATTTCTCTATATTCATGATATTGGAGTGTGAGAAAGCTGGCTTCTCCTGACACCTGACAAACTCAGATTTATCCATCAGGGTGCCATGTGGTGATTCATGAGTTCCAGCAGTGGTTTGGTTTAGACTACTCCAATCCATCCTTTTAACAATTATTGGTTTAATCACATCTGCTTGTTAAAATCAATCCATAAACGCAAATATTGTTTTTGTGCTTGTGTTGGTCTCAGTTTGCAACTGTGCAATAACACTGTAAGCTTCTGCATTCTGTGGCTCCATTTTGAAATCTCCTCCAGTTGCTTCTTCGGGGTTCTATTTCAAAATAAAAGCACTTGACTTATTTGAGTTGTATTTATTGAAATATATTGTAAGTGCAGTATTACACATAACTGGTCCTTTTGAAAAAATGACAACTTTTCATCACTTTCAAAGTTTTTATAACTGATTATTTGTTTGTGAAGGACATTCAAACTTCTGTACATACAGACTGAGTCCACGATGTCTACAGCTGTGTGGCAACCACCTTAACCATGACGTCCGTTCTGGCAGAGTAGAAATTTGTTTAAATGGCTTGCCATCCTACAACTGTGTCATCATGGCCAGTATTTTGCTGTGAAGTTCTTAAGTGAAGATATAAGATCAATGATTTGAACACAAACCATAGCAGTGATATTCTGATATATCAGACTAATTACCGAACGTGAGATCACTAGAAATCTAGTTTTATTGTTGAGGAGTGGATAACAGGTACCTGAGCTAGTACTTCATCATCTTTACATCAACTTTAATCACTTCCAGGATCTCTCTCTGGGTGTTGTGCTAACAGGTGAGTTAACAAGTGTGCATTGTAAGGCAATAATATCTCTAACTGAATATCCAGCAGATAACCCCCAGCTGCCATATACGCATACACTGCTAGAATACACACACTTATTGTGCAATATTACTCCCAGCTCCTGTAAGCCCACAGCTCCCTTCTAGGTAGGACAAGCTCTGAGTGAGAACTCTGTAATTAGAGTGACCCCGGACACACGCTCTCTCTCTTCCTCTCTCTCTCCCTCTCAGTCACTCACTCGCTCACTCACTCACTCACTCACTCACATAGTCATGTCTTTCTCCCCTTGTCTGATACTGTCAAACTCCAGTCTCCCACAGCTCATTTGCTGATGCACATGACTGTTCAAGAGGCTGTGGCACCTAAGATGCAATCGAATTAGTATAGCTGCTTCTACATGTGAGCAAGTGAATATACTACATTTGACATCAGCAAGAAATAGCTAAACACATCAGATGTGAGAAATATATGCAGTATGAGCACAATTTCTTACTTAATATGTGACAATATATCCGAAGTCATAATAACTGTTGTTTACGTACTGTAGCCATTTCTTAATCACATTCTATTACAGCTTTACATCATTACGACTTGATGATGAGAAACACAATTTTTTTTCTTGTTGTTGTTTTTTGTTTTACAAGCTGGATAAACTTCTCGTACCCTCCTCACATGTTGGACATTCGGCACATTTTGCAGGTGCTCTGTCACTTTACACAGTAACCCATTTGCTTCCTAGAATTTCATCCTAAGAGACTGCTTTGTTGTACATTTTGCACACTTTACAAACATGCACAGGCACTGTAAACATATTCACATATACTATTCATACTGTACTTATTGTATTCTGCACTATCAATGCTTAAATATCTATTTAAATTAACTGGTATTCTATATACTTCTTCCTGAGAATTGTTGCACTAAATTTCATTGTACAATTTATTGATAAAATGCTTTTATTCTAATCTATACTATTGACAGGTTGTGTTAAACTAGTTTGCATGCAGTCATTTGACAGGCACCCTTATCCAAAGCAGCTTTCAACTGATACAGTCTTACAATGGCAGCTTGAACCCTACACCTTTTGGTGCACACATGGTCCAGTATCATTCCTGTTGTGCCACTACAGTTACTTGCGTGTTACGAATTATGTATGAGCATTAAAAATATAGCTGACCATGTGTATATAGCATCAACAATTGCACTCATGAATTGCAGAGATGCATCAGGACATCACGTCTACTCTCTGATACTTCAGTCTGCTAACAGGTTTACAATATGAAGCATACAGGCTTTTTTGCCGTATAGCATACATACATCAGTTACATTTATGTAACCGTATTATGTTACATATCACCTCTGACTGCTTGATTGGATTCTGCACTTGTTTTTAAAGCTTGTTTGCAACAGTTTCTAGTCTTAAAAACTGAACTTGAAATTGGCAAACTAAGAAATGTAAAAAAAAAAAAAAGACAGGCTTGTATACAATGTAGTACATTACATTAGTAGCTTAGTTTTATAACAGTTTTAATGATATAATTCATTTTAAAATGGTTTTCTTTGCAGCAGGGAATGTAATGAAGCGTAGAGCCGAACCACATTATTCACTACTGAGTAAGTAACCATAAATGCCTTGCCTGAGCAATTTTCTCCTGCATTCTTCATGACTCCCCTGACTTTGCTGTTCATGTGATGTCTCACAGCTCCATGTCAATGGTTTATATCTGAAATTGTCCAGTGAGATGTAGTATGGGCTATCCTCAACACACATTCTGATCTCACTTTTCTCTCTGTTTCCCTTTCTCTGCAGAGCACTGACTAAGACAGGGCATTAGTGGAAGACTCTCGAGAGAGCTCTATGACCGAAGAGTGTCTGCCCTTTTCAGATTTCCTGTCTGCCCACTGACATCCCCTCTTTGTCCTCCATGTCTCCATCTCAGCATGCAAGGATTAAAAAACCTTAGTGGTGAAATGTCAGAGAGTGCCAACTGGTTAGCAGTGACAGTGCAGGCTCTTCTCATCTGCTAATTGAAATCCAATGAGGTGTGAAAGAGCCCTTTAAAAAGTCCCAATCAACAGGAACATCACGCAACCACCCTCACACGCAATGTAATTTAATTTTGACATCTTGCGCTCCTGTTATGGATCCATCGCGGCCAATTATGGGATAAGATTGAGTTTCATGGGCCTCGCTGGATTCCAGAGCCCAGGAGTCGCTAACAGGAAGCAGAGCCCCACTGTAATCACACCCACTCATGCCTAAAGCAGCGGTTAGCTTATCCAAATCGTATCAGAGCATACATCTGGACAGTTTCAGACAGGACCTCTGAGAATGAGAACGTTCATGTTGGAGGAATCGACACCTGAGATTAGATTTTCACCCAAGCAAGGCTGGCAGTGGGCTGCAGGGGATACACAGAGAAGCGTTTATTAAGCAGTGTATTTATAGCAAGCATTGAAAATTAGCTATGCCATGAACAATACACACACACTAGTTGAGTAAAGCCACAGCCTGTGTCATTCTTACACTGTATGTATACTAATGAAATTAAATATTTACCAAAGTGTCTATACTGTTAATTAATTTTGGTAGAATTCAATACTTAAGCAAATCAAACTATCCAACATCTCACCACAGCATTGCACTTTTCATTCAGTAAATTCCTCATTAAAAGTTAACAGCATAGTGGAACAAGGAAAATCAGGTTTAAAGCCCGAGGCACAAACGTAACAGACGTTCACTGAAGCTGGTGCATCTCTAGGAATCTATTAAGCAAACACGAACACATTAAAATTATTAACAAAAGACTAACACTTACCAAATGACAAATCATTTGAAAGCATTATCTTCAGGAATACCATGACACACAAGTCTTACTGGGCAGGTGTGTCTTATTCTGGTCTTAGTTTCATCTCCGGCTAAGCCTTCTTTATTCAGACTCAGTGTGTCCCGGTCTTGGTCTTGACTTGGACTCTGCTTTAGCACTCTTGACTACAACACTAATATGATGTGTTACTTCCTAGATTTAACAAACTCCAATAAGATGTTTGCCAATAAGACCCTCAGTTTGATCCTGAACTCCAGTTACTCCGGTTTCCTCACACAGTTAACTGATTACTCTAAATTAGCTCTGTGTGTATGTGGCTGACTAGTATTAATATAACCCATCATGAATAGAGGTTGATGCTGATGCAACAATAAATTAAACAAATGAAGAAAACTTCATGACGATAAACCATGCACAACAATCCTGCATAAACATGGACGCAGCCAATCTTCCATATCACTTTGAAAACTAGGTCATTGTTTTTTAATAATGTAATTAATTCTTAATCTTTTCCATGAGTGTTTATGGTTGATGATAATGGTGAGGGAAGCTTAGCTGTAAGAGATTCTTACAGTTCTTAGCAGCTGCTTTCCAAACCATATGTCTAAATAATGGTCAAAATAAACAATGCTAATTTGGGGCTTAAAAGCTATAACCTTACAGTAGCAGTCAACGTTGTCACTTCTCTGTATGACTAATTTCCTCTTTGCATAGCGCATAATCATGTAGTATTATAGCATTTATTTAGAGAAGCCGTAAGTGAATTCAGTGTTACATTTTGAAACTGTATGACAGAGAACAAAGCAGTGTGTTCTATCCTGAGTCAATGTTGAGTAGCCTTTAATGTATGGAGAATGGTGCCAGTGCGGTAGGTCACCCTGAATATGATCTGTTTAACCCACTGATATTATTTACTTAAAAGAGGTGTACTGATTTAGCATTTGATTTTGTGGTCATGCTCAATATGAAGAGCAGGGCAATCCGATCCTATAGTCCAGCTAGTTTATTTAAAGAGTTCTAATAATAAACTCTGTTTGAATCTTAAGGTTAAACACAATGTTATTTTAATAACACAGTGATGTGCGATGCTGAAGTTAAAACAAACCAAAACAAATGGGGGAAAATCTGATCAATGACATTGATGTTTGGCTCCATCTCATAGAGGACTCTACTCACTAATTTGTATTGTCTATCCACTATTCATCCTCTTTAAATCCTAGTTGTAACACCACTACACCTTGTCTAATAGTGCTGTAATCCAGTGGGAGATGTTAAAGCTGCGAGATTAGGTTTTCTTGATTTTTCTGTCAGTGGTGCCCATGGGATGACCTAGGAACCAGCAACTACTTCAATCCAGATTTTAATAGTCTTGAAATGTTTAGCACATTGATGCACCATTCGTTTTTTTGAAAACATATTACTCATTCTGGATATTTATTGTAATCAGAGCTATATGTATTTGTATGTTCCACTCGTAACAGTAGACAGTTATCCAGTATACTACATAAGAATTCCCATTAGAAAACACATTTGTTAATAGTATATTGTCACTGAAAGCTACTGTCACTGACCACATCTTAAAACATATGCGTTGCAAATAGCAAAATACATTATATTTATTGTCTTAATTTAACCAGGGTCTTCAGTACCCTTTACTATTCAGTACACTTTCTAGGATGTAACCTTTTTAGAAGTTAGTGTAATGCATTTTTGAACGTCTCTATTGCATTTCTCAAACACAATCATTTCAGGTTTATGTTTCACAAATATGACCACAAATGCCTGATATTTCTCACATGTCTAGAATAGCAGAGAAGTCAGTTCTTATGCTTATTATTCAAATCCGTAAATCAGTAACGCAGTAACAATTGCTGACTTTAATGTTCCCATGGAGAGCTAGCTCAATAAACAGATTAATAAGATGTTCAAGCCATATCAAACATTTTCAAGCAGGCAGAAGCTGCTCCTGATACAATTGTGTTTGCAGGGCAATAATCAGCTGGGCATTTCATAATTAATTTTCAGCGCTTTCTTTTCCACCACAATATACCATTTCAAATAAATGTTGCATTAAGCACTCCGCTGCACTCCATTGGCTGCCATTTTGATAGAGGAATGTGCTTACGCTATAGGCTGAATTCAGTCACCGTTACCTTCAGATCAATTGGGTGACACCAGCAAAAACATTACACAACACAGCAGCTGCAGCATAATACAGTCTCTACAATGAGAGAGCACCACCAAAAGATAGGGCAGGATTTAATACTGTTTGCTGTAGCCTTTTTTACTTTATGTTTAAATGAGCATTGCTGTGGTAGCCTAGTGGATAAGGTACAGCACCATGTACCAGAAGGTCCAGGGTTTAAATCCCACCCCTGCCAATTGGCACACTTGGGTCCCTGAGCAAGATTCTTAAGCCACAATTGCTTGGATTATAAGAATGTACATAAAAGTTGCTCTGGATAAGGGCATGTGCTAAATGACATTAAGGGACAGGTTGCCAAAATATCAATTGCGCAGCGTTTTATTGAGGTAGCATTAAATTAATAAAAACATACACTACTTTTGTATAAAACAAAAAATAAAATTTAGTTACTATCCCTATAATACAAAATGTTCATCCTGCCTACCATTGTCAGCGTTTGTTTCTGTGCAAGAGCAGACCATTGGTCAGATGGGTGGTGTCATTTTGACAGGAAGTATTCAGGGGCCGCTCAGTTTTCACATCTAAAATTGAGCTTGGGAGACAAATACACACCCCGACATGTCCCTATAGGATGAAAACAAACACACATACATAGGATGTCACATGGTGAGTTGCAGAGAGCTCTATTGCCGGGTGCAGTGAGGTGCTGCAGCACCCTGTGTGTGTGTGTTTATTGAGCAGAGCTTAGCTGGAGGCAGATGTCTGTAGGATTGCTGTGTCTCCTGCGTGGCACTTTGACGTACAGTGACTGCAGAGAGGCTCAGAGCCACACAGATGGTGGAAATCTGAAACGTTTTGATCAGCCACCACGGCAGGTAACGGCGCTACAGGTGCTGCAGGCATACAGGGAAGCCTTTCTTCTGCCTATCTGTGTCTCTATTACATTTTACTCTGTATGCTTTTCCTCTCTGCTTGGCTATTATGATTAAAGAAGCATTAAACAAAAGTACATAGCAGACTTCTTTCATACTGTACTCTTACTTTTGAGCACTTAGTCCTCATTGTTAGCAGGCAAAAACGCTGCTCACTTTCAGACTCTAAACTATATTACACTTTTTTGACCTCATCTACAGCCTAGCCTACACTGTACCAAGAGAATATCCTCCAACCTATAACACCACCATCAGCAGCCTGAATTGTTAATACAACGCAAGATGTAGCCATGCTTTCATATTGTTTGCATCAAAGTCTGTACCTACCATCTGAATGTCAGAGCAGAAATCAACAAACCAGGTAACGTTTTTCTTATCTTCTATTGTCCAGTTCTGGTGAGCCTATAAGAATTGTAACCTCATTTGCCTTTTTTTTTTAGCAGGAATCGCACCCGGTGTGGTTTTCTGCTGCTGTAGTTCTTCTGCTTCAAGGTCTAACATCAGCATCTGACCTTTGGCATTTTCACCCAGTGAACTGCCCCTCACTGGATATTTTCTTTTTTTCAGACCATTTTCAGTAAACCCCAGATATGCTGTGTGTGAAAATCCCAGTTGATCAGCACCAACAACCATACAGTGTTCAAAGTCCCTTAAATCACCTTTTCTGATGCTCAATTTGAATTCAGCTTGTCTATTGACCATGTCTGCAAACCTAAATGCATTGAGTTGTTGCAATGTGATTGGCCAAATAGGTATTTCCATTGTTAGATTAGGACCTGTTATGGGAAATGTTATCTGGAAAGAGACTAATGTGCCACTAGTAGAAACTAGTAGAAAATATACATTGTTGTGTTCTGTGAGATATAGCATCAGTAGTATAAAAGTATTACAATAATTAATACATACTTAAATTAGTGGAACACACTTGGTTTCCAGAGCTCTGTACCAGCTTTAGTACTTATCAAAGTTATCAAAGTGGTCTAATATGTTAGACCAGGAGGAGTTTGGTAGTGTTGGAGTTTTGTCATCTCAGTTCTATTCCATACCCATATTGCTGATGGTGTTGGGGGCTGGCAATACAGACTTAAGAATTCTGTGCTCCTTTCTCTCTCTCTCCAGTATGAGGTTGTAGGAGTGTGACAGGCTCAGTCGGAGCGTAGCATCACTGACACGGTACTACTGTCGGTGCATGAATAACGACTGTTGTGAACAGCCAACTCTTAGCTAAGAATCGCTTGATCAATGGAGAAGGACATGAGTGTGATCGATCCAGTCCTTGCAACTTACAGCCATTATGGGTCCTGGATTAAAGATAAAATTGACCAGGGTCTGACAAAATGGTAAGAGCTGATGCCATTTATAGGACCTGGTGAATGTGCCATTGTAAATGAACACAGCAGGGTCACGGAAACCTATCTCAAGCAGAAGCAGAAATCACTACTTGTGTTTGTTGTTGGTAAAAAGTCTACTCAAAAAGTCAAGAGTGATGTTGATAGTAGTGATATCACCCCTACCATACAAATTAATTACACACAGGCAAAGCCCAGGGTCACGATTGAACCGGGAATCTCAAAGCCGTGAGGCAGCAGTGCTAACCACTGCACTGCCTTTAATAAAATCACATTACATTAATTCATGTTATTCAGAAAGATTTAATTTATTTCTGGTTTGTTATTTATCAAACACCACATTCAGGTAAGCAGTCTGAAAGAATTAATCTTAGAGAGCGACACAGGTCGTTTGAGTGGAAGTGTTTGTCCTGCTATTTTCTTCAGCTTCTTTTGAAAGTGAGCAGTGAGTCTCTAGAGCTGTACCTGAGGCTCAGGGCTAAAGATAAATCCTGCCTTTGATATGGGGCTGTGAGCAGTGAGGGCACTGTACCTTTTTGATCCTGGTCGCTGCTCAGTTTGAGAAGAGGCCCTCCCGCTCCAGCTGACAGGCTCTCTATCAAAGCTACCATGCAAGAGTTCAGAAGTCTGATGTTCAAGTACACATTCTGTTCTGAATGTTTGATAATGGAAGTTGCACCAAATTTTGAGATGTCTGTAATATACACTGATCAAAAAAAAAGGGGGGATATTTCATTATTAAATACTCCCTAATGTTTGTGAGCAATAAATTACACCTTTTTCCTTTTGCACTAAGTTTGCACTTTAATCAATCTGAATGCTAAACCAGGGTGTGTAGTACAACAATACATACGCTTTTTTGTACCTGCTTACATTGCACAATATTTCATGTTTTTATACAGAGATAAAGATACAGATACAGAGAGTGTCATGTACGCAATTCACTGAAAGTTGTACTGTGTACAACTCTGTGTTTAACAAATAAAGCAAAATCCCCTGCTTGTTATTGTAAGTAGAAAAATATTCCTCATATGGTGATTTGAATTTTGTGAAATGCATGTTGCTATGCACCTCAACATTAAAATGTTTGAACTGGAGAATTTACTTTTTCGTGTGAAGGTAATCCTTCAGACTATATAACTGATAAAATAGACCTAAATTTTTAATTCCAAATAAATTTCCAGCCTTGTGAAAGGCGAGAATGTAGTAAACAGTGTCTGTGTCAACAAACTGACAGATGTACTATCACATATAATCATTGTGGATTTTATGTAACATATGAATTTTTTTAGATTATTGATAAGGTGTAAGCATACCCTAGAAGGGACAAGCAAGAACAAGCTAAAAATATGTAAAAAACTGTAAGAAATGACATTCCCAAGCAGAGGTATTCCCAACGCACTATATACTGTGACATAAAGGATAAATCTACCCTGAATGGAACACAAGTCAGGACAGCAGGGTTTGCTGTTGCCTTGCTAGTACTGGGTTGCACATCCACCATACAAATCTCCCATCGACCACATCCCGAAAGTGCTTTATTGGATTGAGATCTGGTGATAGTGGAGGTCATTTTGATAATAGTAACTTATTTTTAGGTTCAAGAAACTAGTTTGAGGTGATGGGTAGGCATGGTAGGCAAGTATACTCAGGTAGACTGTGTCATTGTTCATTTGGTATTAAAGGGTCCAAAATGTGCCCAAAAACATCTCCCACACCATTTATAAGATCCGATTCCGAGACTATCACCCAAATGTCACAGCAGAAATTGAGACTCATGAGACCAGTCAGCATTTTTTGCCAATGATCTATTGTCCAGTTCTGGTGAGCCCATATGAATTGTAGTCTTAGTTCCCTTTTCTTAGCTGACAGGAGTGGCACCCATTGTGGGTTTTGCCTGCCGTAGACCATCTACTTTAAGGTTCAGTGTGTTGTGTTTTCAGATATGTTCTTTTGCATGCCTTGGTTGTAATGAGTTACAACAACATGTAATTTGAGATCATTTTGCCTTCTATCAGCTCAAATCAGTCTGGCCAATCTCTTCTGACCTCCGGCATCAACAAGGCATCAACCAGACACCTGCCACTAACTTGAAATTTTCTATTTTTCAGACCATTCTCTGTAAACCCTAAAGGTGGCTGTGTATTAAACGCCCACTAGATCAGCAGTTTCTAAAATACTCAGGCCAGCAAGTCTAGCATCAGCAACCATGACATGTTAAAAATCACTTAAATCACATTTCTTACCTGTTGTGATGAACGTCAGCATGTAGACTGTCTTGACCATATTGTTTGTGCCATATGTTTGGCTGAATAGTCTTTGTATGTGTGCAGTGTAAATAAGCAGCTAAGTTCAATTTATGTGTTGACAAAACAAAATGCCATCTTTAAAACAACTAATCTTTCAAGGAAAATTTCTAGTGGAACAGAGAGGTGTGAATTTAAAAAAGGCAATGTTGTGTATAAGAAATGTTGTGTGGCATGTTATAAAAGAGGCTTAAAAATAACAGTTTGTTATTCAGTCAGATGGGCTAATATAACTATATAAATATAGAACCTTCATAGATAGTAATAATATTTTTTCTTAGTGTGTTTACATCAGATTTATCCCCACCTCAGAAAACATTTCAAGAATTTAAAGCAACACCTTTAAAGGCAGAGCAATGATTTTCTGTCACAAATGTTTTATTAAAAGTTTTATATCTATCTGCTTCAGGCTTTGCAAACTAGATTTGAACAGATTTGACTTATTTCAAGTCAAGGATAAATATATTATTATAGACACGGTCATAAATGAGATAACAGGTGGCTGCTTTAAGACTTCATGGAAAGCCAGACTTGCCATTTAATATCAATAAATGTTGTAAAGAAATGTTTACAACCATCTCTATACTATTTATTAATATTGGTGGACTGCAACATATTATCAACTCAAATATTCAAATATCTCACTGAAATATCACACCACTTCTTCATTAAACTCAATCACAGCACAGCATGAGTGAAAAAAAGATAAAAGGTATTAACTGATGCCCATGTGTCTCTGGCAGTATATGGTGCAATCATGTATTCATTAAAATGAAAGACTAGTGCTTATAGGACAAATGACTTTGAACAAACACTTAAAGCCACGCCCGAATGCACAAGCTGCACTGGAAAATAAATGAAGTATGTGCAGGTGCACTCTGCGTAGCAAAAAAAACCATCTCACCGTTTATTTGTCAAGTGCAGCTTTTTGTTTGTGAGAGCCAAACGCGAATCTATACAATCTAATTCATGCTGTAAAAACAGTCGCGCTATCTTTATCACCAGTGCCTGCTTCAGCATTATCAAAGAAACATACTGTACATCACATAACAACTAATTTAAGCACATAGCCAAACTCAAACACAAATTTAGCAAATAACAAGTGACATATACCTTAACTAAAATGTATTATACTAAAAGGTTACCACCATACAACAGTGCAACATTAACTAAGCAACATTGTCATAATACCAACTCGCCAACACAAATGACCAGACAAAAACAGATTAATTTTACACTTACCTTCATCATTTACACAGCTCCAATGTTCTCTTGGTTAAACAGAATCTGTGAAATTACGTATCTAGTGACCAATGTGTTTACTGGATAAATCCCTTTCAACAGTCAACTGAATTAGACGGGTTTTCCATTTAATATAAAATTTATATCTATCACAGTACTTTTGACCTTTGTTAGCTGGGTTTCATCAGCTGACTGAAGAAAAAACATTAACCAGAGAAATGAGAGAAATGTAATTCTTTATTTTCTTTTTGCAGCTATTTTCAGTTGGCTTGGTTGTGTGGTCAAAATAATTGAGATCATATGCTATAGTCATCATTTCAATAACAAAATTATTCCTACATTGACAGCAAGGGTCAATTAGACTGACAGATAACTTGACTTAACTTATTCCTGTGTTTTACAGTTTTAGTCAGGTGCCGCTGCAGCATTTGGGGTATATTTTCTAATAACTGCTTCAAATCATGTTTACATAATGCAACTGTAAATAGCAGTAAAAATGTTTTTTTTTTTAATTATGTACAGAATTGAGGGAATGGGACAGTGCTCTTGATAGGACAGTTACTTTTTGCCAGACTGAAAAAACATGCATGTAACATATGGTTTTTCTTTCCTGTTGTGTTTAGTAAACTATATTATTATATTACCATATACACTGCTCATAAAAATAGGGGATAATTCATTATGGAATATTTCATTTTAAATATCCCCCATCTTTTGTATTTTGACAGAAGATAAAGTAATTTGAAATGGTCTACAATTCTCAGGGTGATTTCTTTTCTTAATCGTGCTTTAGCAAATTACTAGCTTTTTACACTCACAAAAGCAAAAAGCACTGATGTTATCATTACTGTATTCCCTTAGGACAGAAATAATAATATTTTAAATGTCATATTCACAGGATGTTTTAAGTACTTGGGCACAGGCCTAGACTTAATTTAAAAGTCTTTAAGACCATCTGTGCAGGCATGAGGCCCCCATGAGCCAGGCTCCACTAGGAATGAACCACAACCACACTCTTACAAACAATACAACCAAAGGTTTGTAGACACTCCTTTCAATTAAAGTTATCAATCTCTACTAATAACTGTTACAATAGCAGGTAGCTTTTTAATTAGGACCCAGTATGCGGGATAGGTGTACCCCACGACGTATACTAAGAATGGGGAAATAATGAGAAATAACCAAAAGGGGGGATAAGAGCGGAGCTAAGAGACTCATAACAAAAAAAAAACGAAAGTATAAACGGGGCGCGCCGAAGTTGCATCCCAATTTGGGAGCAACACGCGAGTTTAGTCGCGAGAGGACGCC
>JAUZSU010175572.1:0-12866 GCA_034780255.1 Parotocinclus maculicauda | reverse complement strand
TGTTAGGAGTCTCTAAGCTCCGCTCTTATTCCCCCTTTTGGTTATTTCTCATTATTTCCCCATTCTCATTATACGACATGGGATATAATTATCCTGCATATTGGGTCCTAAAAATAAACACCACCACAACTCGTAACACCTAGTTGTGCTGCGATGGCACAATATGTATTTAAATGCAGCTTCCAAAGGTTGCAGCCCCTAAAATGTGAGGCAGCTTATGTAAACCAGTTTGTCAAAATTTGCTAATGATGTTATCCTATTGGAAGTGGCAGTCAGAAGTAAATTGTGGTCATTAATACATGTATATGGTCAGCAACAATACACAGGTAGGCTGTGGTGTTCAAATGATGGTGGTTTAAAGTGGCCCAAAGTGTTCCAAAAAGAATATCCACCACACCATACAAAACATTATGGATCCACGTTTTCATGTTGTTCACACCAAATACTGACCCAGCCATCTAAACATTGTATCATAAATCGAGACTCATCAGGCCAGTCTTTTTCCAGTCTTCTACTGTCCAATTTTGGTAAGCCTATGCGAAGTTGTAGTCTCAGTTACTTGTGCTTAGTAGTCCGTTGTAGTAGCTCATGTGTTTCAAGGTTTGACTTACTCTTTTGCATATCTCAATTGTAATGAGTGTTTGAGTTACTGTTGCCTTTTTACCACCTCAAACCAGCCTGGCCATTTTCCTCTGGCATCAAGAAGGGTATTTTCACCCAGAGAACTGCAGTGCACTGAACATCTTATCTTTTTTGGACCAATCTCTGTAAAGTCTACATATGGTTGACTGTAAAAATTTCAGTAGATCAGCAGTTTCTGAAATATTTAGACCAACCTGTCAGCATGTTCAAAGTCTTACATGAACGTTCCTCTGATGCTTGATTTGAACTTTAGCATCTTGCTCATGTCTACATGCCTCAATTCACTGCGTTACAGCCATGTGATTGGCTGATTACATTTTTGTGTTAACAAGCAGTTGAACAGGTGTAGCTAACAATGTAGCCAGTGAGTGTACATAATCCTAAACAGTGAAAAAACATTTTTTTCACAATAATTTTAGCGGAACTTGTTGTCTTCAAATAGATGTATTTTAGTAATTAGAAAATGTATTTTAAAATATGGGTTAACGTATTGGCAGAATAAATGTGGTTGGACGTCTTTTCTGTCACCATGTTGCAGATACAAAGCAGATATGTAATATACTGGTGTTTCCTACGACTCACCAGTATGGTGTGCCAATAAACGACTTTCTCTTCATGACTGATGCATTTATCTCTGCTGCAACTCCAAAATCCGCTGATAAAGGAAATGCAACACAAAGTAGGAATGTGAAGAAAGTCGTCTACTGAATTGTTTATTCATGTGAGACGAAGAAAAATCCTGACTGACCTAGTTTGACATCACCCCGCTCAGTCAGAAGAATGTTAGCTCCCTGTGGTGCATAAAATGACACAATGAGTGCAGACAAGTTTAGGATTTTTATACACTCTCTCTCTCACACACTAACACAAATTTGCACACATTGTGTCACCATATCAAATAATTAACTGGTGCTATTTGAATTTTGTCTTACTTTTATGTCTCTGTGCATTTTCCCCATTAAATGTAAATAGTAAAGTCCCTGGAAAAAAAACATGTTAATTCAAATAATACAAAACATCATAATATAAATACATATATAAATTGTTACAAGGATGCTTAGACTAATCCTGCATAATCACATCTTGTGCTATAGTAGTTTAATATCTAGAGCACATTACTGTTGGCCCTAATCCCAATTCAAATCCAAATCCTAGCCCTTAAAATCCATTAGTATACCACATGGGAAAAAGGTATATGGACAACTACGGTCCTCACTTTGGTTCTGTAACAGCTCTTATTTTTCTGACAATGCTTTCCGCTAGAAGAATAGTTCTTAATCTTTTGTAAATTTAGTGAAAGCCATGTTCTTCATAAAACTTGGGAAACTATTTATTTTGGCAAACTGTTTCTCCATTGGGGCATTTCCAAGCAAAAAATGAAAGTCTCAACCCCAAAAATGGAAAATTATTCTCAATAATTTCACAGCATAATGCAGAATAACAATGTAACTTCAATATAATGAAATGTCCCAGCCCTAATAAAAAATGCATTAGACCATTATCCTTCCTTCACCAAACTTTACAGCTGGCACTATGCATTATTGTAAGTAATTCTCCTGTTCTTTGGCAAACCACAGTCTTTTCTGCTACCAGAAAATTACACAGGCTCACATACCTTCTCCAGCCTAGACTGTGAATCATGAATCAATGTGTCAATAAAGGCATCAGACATACGATTTGTTTGTGGTTTGGTTTAGGCTGAATTTATGACTAAATGGCCTAAATCATTTTAAGGCAATATTTTGTATCTAAAATCTTTTAGGTAATGCCAAATTTTGCACAAATTTCTCCTGTAACTCTTCATTTAAATTATCACAGTGTCCCAAGTTAACTTTAAAAGCACTCATTAACTATGGTACTCTATAATAGTGTACAGTGTGTATAAAGTTTTAAACATGTCTTACAGCTCATCAGATCTGTTCTTACCTGAAGCATTTCTCTGCATACATACGCTATCTGTCTCTCTTTCAGTGGGCCAGTTACTGCAAAAAGAACCAGTGGCTTCATTTAGACCCAGAATGCAACATACAGCTATACAAATATGGTTGAATTATAAAAGTTGATGTTCAGACCAAATACCATGGCATTGCGCATCATTATTAAAAGTCTAGAATAACACAGTATGCTTGTGACCTTAGTCAAACCCTCTATATCTCACTGTACCAGACAAATGTTCCAAACTTTAGAACATTCTCAATTACAGCAGGATGGGTGGCATTTAGTGTGAAAGAGCCTTCCATCCTGTAATTTCCACTCTGTCAAAGCCAGATCAGCTGACTTTATAGTATTCTGTCAACAGTGTTATAAATAAACCCTGCATAATATTACCATGGTATATATCTTGAAGCGACCCTCCTCCACAGAACTCCATGCAGATCCACAACTTGTTGTTTCTGTTAAATATGGAGGGTTGGTTCTCAATGCTATGGCTAATACAGTGTAAAACATGTAGCATAGTTGAAATGTTTGGCTGAGGATTAATGGCAGAAGGGCAAACCTGAGGTAGCTGCCAAAATAGGCCACAATGTTTTTGTGCTTGCAGTCCTTCATCATGGTGATCTCCTGCTGAATGCTCGAGATATCATCCCCTAAAAAGCAGAATCACAGCTCAGTCATACGTCTTAAAAACCTAGTGTGAACAATCAGCTTAACCAAAATGCCAGATGCCTGAAGCATGGACATTTTTCAGACATTTTTCAGTACTAACACAAAAATAGTTTAACATATATTCAGTGACATAAAAATATATTTAAATGATTGCAAGTGTGGTCTGATAAGTCACTAGGTACTGTTGCCACAAGAAGGTGCAAAAGTGCTTCCTCCACTGCCCTATAAAAAGGTTCTCAGAGGATACTTTTTTGCTGTCCTGACTCTGTTAAAAGGTGATGGGAGCAGTGGTTCCATGAGGACATGCACACACAGTGAACAGGTTCCGGACTTCCCAGGCAGACCAAAGGCTTGTTTAATCCACTGACAAGCAAGATCAGCTACCACAGTTTCATTGACCATTCATTGGAGTCATCGCATTTGACAGCTGGTACATATTTGTGATACCCCCAGTAGTGATACGAGAGACTCTAACAACTCACCTACGTGCAGAACATCCTGCAGCCATGTGTGTTGCCTCTCATGGTGGGGCTTAGAACAACTGCAATTTTTCAGTTTTCACAAGCGATTCCAGCAATTCCTTCGCTCTAATACTGTAGTCACTAAATATATTATCTAATATATATTATCTGAGTTTTTTTGTCAATAAGTGTACATTACATACAACATAATTACACCTGATCTGCTCACATTACCACATGTAAAACGTACAACACAAATAATACAATTTGCATTCTTATTTTGATATGTATTTGTCTTTTGTAATTTAGTAGATTATTACATTTTTCTATGTATTGCATTATAGCACAACCAGTCCATTCAAATAAAGTCAATTCAATTTTATATATACTGCTCACAAAAGTTTATAAAAAAGTTACTATTTCATTATGGGAGATTTCATTTTGAAGTATCCCCTATTTTTTGTGAGCAGTATATATCGTGCTTTTTACAACAGAGTATTGACTCAAATTAGCTTTACAAATGTTTAAGTCCACAGCCCCAACTAAGCAGGTCTGGGGTAACAGCAGTGTGTAAAACTCCCTAAATTTGATGCAGAAGAAACATTAGGACCTCTATGTGCATCCTGGATGTTATAATTAAATTATTACACATTGGGGAAGCTAGGTTTGAGTAGTGTAGTTTGAGTGGAGTGAGAGATCATTGACAGCTAAGCAGTTAGGGTTCCTACCTTTTCCCCGGAAAGCTGCCTCGCCGATTGTCCTTACTGAGCGATCGGTGAGGCGGTTTATATTAAGTGCTTTATTTATGACCTGATGGCGAACACCTGCTTTTTTCCCTATTTTAGGGGGAGTCCTAGTGTTGTTCGCTGCCGGGTCATTGAACTCGCTGCGCGCCCGACCACCGGTGAGCAAACGCCTCCATACACTGCACGTTCGTTCCATCTTAACGTTCAGTTGGTAACATCCGGGGGCGTTTAGAGCTGAAGGATGTGTATGAGGGGAACCTTGGAGGTATTTAGCCTCTTTAGGAAAAGATCCAGGTTTTCCCGTTCCGTCCCAGCCCAGCTCTTGTGGAGCCTCACTTCAGCCGGCTGCGCGCCTTTATTTAAGACGCTCCCCGGCCCCTCCTCTTCGTGCGCTACTGCACACTGGAGCTCACGCTCGCTCTCTGGCGCTCCGGAAACGTCGCGGTGCACCTTGATTTGGGAGACGTCCCAAATCAGCACCTCATCGTGCTTTTGGCACGTTCGCCCACAGTCCCGTATGGACTCTGGTAGGGGCTGAACCCCGGACCCGCGGCTTGTGAAGCTCGCATCCTGGGTCCGCAGCCGGAGGGGTCGCCTTCGGACCTTAGCCGCCATATGCCACTATAGGGTCGTTATCGGCACCGAACCCCATATCAGACCGTAAAGGGCAGCCCCTCAGTCCCACATACTTGGGTCCCACCACATATCGTAGCATAAGCCTGTAGAATCTTCACACTAGATGGTTGCTGAAGCAGGTGTCCCAGCCAGTTCCATAAATGCTCGATTGTTGATAAATCTGGCAATCGGACAGGCAAAGGAACTGTTGCAATCTGTCTGATACCTTCCGTTAAGACCCTTGCTGTGTATTGGTTAGCATTGTACTACAGAAAACTGCCAGTTGGAAGCCATGTCATGAGCGGTAACACAAATGGCCACACATATTGCAGAGCTGTTGCCTGTCCCTAATATCAAAACTATGGGTGACGGTCATATGCTATGGCTCCCCAGATCATCACACCAGCAGTTGGGACATTGTGTCGCTCAAAGGCAAAGGCAAGCGCTTACCACAAGGCCTCTGTACTTTAACCCAACCATCATCAGAACCTGGATTAATTAGTAAAGACAACATGAATGCAGTGTGTCGTTCATGACATAAGTGCAGACATATAGGCATGTCTAGCAGTCAACAATATCTTACTAAAAAGTACACTTCCAGCTGGGGAAGCACTTTTACATGATATTGTGGCAAATGTCCAGTGTCTGATCAGACCACAACTGTAAGCATTTACATACTGTGTCTATTTGTGACAGCAATCTGACATTTCTGTTTTTTTGTTAGTGAGAGTACATAGCATACGATGCCTAATGGTTTATATATGTCCAGATTAATTTGAACATTTGTAATAACACTGAATCTGTAAAATCTGAGATTGCTTAAACTACTTACAAAACACCACATTGACCGCATAGCTTGTTAGAATGTTCAGTTGTATATACCAGCGTTCTGCAGAAGTAAAATTCTGTAATAACAATCAGTGTATTGTGCAGCTCTATCAGGCATGCATTGTACAAAAGTCAAGAAGTTTGTAATTGCATCCACTGAAAGCAGCTGGCACATTTTAGCATCATAATGCATGCAAAACAATTGTTGCTACTCGCACTGCACCATTTTAACAGTTTGGGTCAGGAATCATGAGTTAGAGACATACCAGCATCCAGTTTGACCAGTTTGATGGCTGCAATGGCTGAGGTCTTAATATTACGTGCCTATACAAATACAAACAAAAACAAGGTTCAACAATGTCATTTTCAAAGATACCGCAGAGAGGATCTGCAACTGCTGTGCCTACTCTGTTCTCTAATGGTCTCTCTAACAGTACCCCCACAGGACCATCACAGATCAGGTACTATTTGGGTGGTGAACTTTTATGAGTAGATCAGACACAGCCAGGCTGTTGAAGTTTTAAAACACTGTTCACTCACTGTGCACTTTATTAGAGACATTCACCCTATTGCTTCACCTTGTAGATGTAAAGTCAGAGACAGTAGTTCACCTGTCATTGCACAGTTTGTGTTAGTCATTCTCTAATTTTTCATCGGTTCTCACAGGGCACTGCATGCAGGATGCTGGTGGCCAGACAGTTTTGGCTGGTGGACTGTTTTCAGCCCAGCAGTGACACTGAGGTGTTTAATTGCAGTGATGAGAATGATCCACCAACAAAAAAAATAATTATTGGGAGTCCTGACCATTAGAGAATAGAGTAGAAATACAAAGTACAGCGCCGACTAAATAATAAATAGAATAGAATCCCTAAGACTTTTGCAGAGGATTGTATATGTGAATCTGAACACTGTAGATCTGCATGGATGTATACATACAATTATCATATGACAAAGAATGTTTTGAGAGGGACTATTTTAGTATTACCTAGAACTGATATAGCATAACCAATGGTAATGGGGAAGAGAAAGTGAAAGTTTCTCCTCAGTAACTCTTTATTGTGGTACATGCACTCTTTTTAACTGTAAACAGCCAGTCAGCTTAATGTAACTGCCTTACATCATGAGAGATCAGGTCAGCAGAAAGTGCAATGAGTCAAAACAATCTGCATCATAGTCCATGCGTAAATACAACACATGCATGGAATAGTCTTAGCCAGCAACCAATGTTGTGCTGCTTGGTGGAGTACCAGATAAGCATTCACTCTTTATCCACTATCGATGCCATAGCCATTTGTGGCCGAGAGTCCAACAAAGCATTTCTGGCCCTGATCTTTTTCCATTTCCTGTTTGACCAGCAACCCTAGCAATCTTCAGGTGTAGGCAAGTTGGTGAACATAGTATTAGAGCAAATAACTAACTTCTCTAAGCAGGCCATATCTGCCATATGCATGTGAGGCAGTTCAACAGCAGGCGGTAACTTTATATATCTTCAGAAAACGTGCTACTTCCAAGCATAGTGTCCTAATGAGTGATAAACAATGTCAAAAACAAAAGATACTTGTCATTGCTGGACATTCATTATACGGAATTTATACAACATAAATACAAATAAATTATACATTATTTTGTTTATTTGTTTCTAGATCACTTAGCTAACATACATTAGCTGGTTTTTGTGTTCGTGCGTTATGGGTGTGTAAAAACAACCAAAAACCAAGATTGTCAGTTCAATGCCAATCTAGGACTTTGTGTTAAGTCCCCATGTAAGCATGGCTTTACTTCAAATTTCTTCTGTTATTCCAAAGACATGGGTGTTAGGGTAAGTGGTGTCTTTAAAGTACACTGAGTGTGTGTATGAGTGTGTGAGTGTGTGCAATCTGAAATGGATTGGCGCCTTGTCTTAGGTCGATCACTGCCTTGTGCCACCAGCCAGGCACCAACTTTTCCGTGACCTTGACTAGGATTAAACATATAAGAAAGTTAAAGAATGAGAATATGAATTTATTGTAATTAATATATTCCAACCTAATAATAGTTCCTTATTTTACAACCGTCCATAAACAGAATCGATGCATGTATTATCACATTTCTGTGTTGAATGCCAGTATGTTATCAAGCTTGTTTAGACTAGAGACAACTCGCTGGCTTTTTTTTTTCTAAACAGCCCTATCTGCAAAACCTTGCTTTGCACTGCTCATGTGCACACCATCAGAGTGTTAGTCCATTGTAATAAAGAACTATGATTATTAATAATTAATAAAATAGTTATTTTCCACACTGCAGTACTAAAAATGTATTACACTTTTGATAGTTCACTTGAAATAAATCTTCACAACTAATTTCTAAAACAATAACTCAGTAGGTCACTGTTCATGAGACATGTTCATGTCTGGATGAATGAAAAAAATTATAGAGGTGGCTGCAGGATATCAATGATCTGTTTGTTCTTCCCTCAGATCATTACTAGGGGTGACTAACTGTTGTATGTGATGCTGCGCCCAGATCATCACACCAGCAGTTTTGGCAGTTTGTTACGCTCACCAAGAGGCCTCCTTTTTGTTAAATGAGCATACATCAGACTAAATACTGTAATATGCAACTGTCTCAGACAACCATTAGATGTGTTGTTTTAGCAAGGGTATAATTTCTCCACTGTTTTTGAATTTTGGCCTACCGTGGCCTTGTTCAGGATAGAGAGGATAAGAAACTGAATGAATAAATGAATGAATCATGTTAATCTTCATTTTAATTGTTTTAACCCTCCTGTTGTGCTCTGGTCAAGGTTGTCCAATTTGGTGTATATACACAAAATGAATAATAAGTGGTTTCATTGATTTACTTCTGTAAAAGAACCATAAATAATACCTGATCTGGGCTTTCAGGTCTGATTAATAAAATTTGATAGTCAATTTTGACTGGACATAAAAAATTAATTGAATTAAAATTGAGTTTATTATATGAGTATTAGTGTTTATAATATCCAATAGAAAATGAATTGAATGAAATGTAAAAGTAGCTGATAACAAAATGTTTTTGAATACTTTACAAACGGTTTTAAGGGGTTCAGTCAAATTTGGCCAAAACATATTGTAACATCATAATCTGATGGTTAGATCTTTGTGCACAGCTGGAATTTAAATATAGGGTCAATTTAGTCTGTACTGATCACCAAGAAGAGGGAGCAGCCTTCTGGTTACCATGGTAACACCATCAGCCAATGGCAGATAAGCAGACATACTGAAGATTCTAACACATACACACACACACACACACACACACACACACAAAATAGCAGTTTTGCTCATTTCCTGTTTTCTTTCCTGTTATACCCTATTGCATCCTGTAACAGTTCTGTCGTCGATTAAATCAAAACACATGGTTTATTGCTGGTAGCAGGTGTAAGGTGGAGGTCAGTAATGCACTGGTCAGTCAACAAATTTATAGGATGTTTAAAACATGTTAAGAGTACCCACTGTGCTGAGAGTTATGTACTCATGTGTCTAGCACAACATGTTCTATCTCTCTGTGTGTAAAACTGCACGTTTCCCACACTTGTGATCACCCTGATTGGTTTTCCTGTTGCGCAATACAGTGTTTTACCAAATTCAATGGTATCTGTTTTTCCCCAATCACATATATTTATGCAGTATGAGAAAATGAGACTTGGTACGTGGTCTACAGCTCTGTCATTAGATCAGGCAGTATAACAGTCACCATCCAACAGGTGAATGTAAGAGTCAGACTGTATGTAGGTATCTTGTTTTTGCTTCTCATGAATGATGATTTGTCCATTCTGTTTATTATAGAATCAAAACTACAATTAAATGTGCACATTTTAAGACTGAACAAAAATGAACTACTTGTCAGCACTATTATCTCATCTAAATATTTAAAACATTCATGGTTTAACACATCACAATTGCACTGATTGGCTTAGCTTTACGCAAATGGACATGCACAAGCATGGTATAAGGGACATAAGGGAAGGACTACATTTGACTTCTCCTTGTTACTACACATCCTGAAATACTCTTAGCATGAACCACAGCTACTACAATGCTTACAGTATGCCATAATGTTCACAATAGCGCAGTAAATTATAACACATAAACACATGCATTAAGAAAGACTATCACAGGAAATGTTACGGTTATGTCAAAGAAAGAGGGAACACATTGTTATGCTGTGCAGCACGATTATGCAGTATGCGATGTAGTATTCATCATTACAAAGTTTGACATACTGTAGTTTGGGATGTGTACCTTGAAAACATCCCCATATGTGCCGCTTCCGATGCGATGAATTAGCTCGTAGTCGTCTAGTGGATTTGTGTGTAACACCCCGATCGCATCCATCGTAGTCCGTTGTGCTTCTAGTCTACAACACATGGAGGGTTTTGTGTTCTGAAGCTGTTGTTGGTATGCCGCTGTCTCCACTTCCTCATTGGCATCTACAGTTACCACAGCTATGAAGAAAATGGCTCCGTTATAATTCGCCTGTTTAGCTCCAGGGCTTGACAGTTTCTGTGGATTAAGGATGACATTAAACCTTGAACGTAAAAAGTAATTCCACGTGTTTAGGTTAGAACAGTATGAACATGGTGCTTACGACGTGACATCGATCATTTGTTGAATGACAGTTGAGATGTCTACAAGGCAAAGGCAATATATTTACTGAAGAAATTAACACAATACACCACAGTTTCCTATTATAAAATGGAAGTAAATGCGTTACTTCGCAGTTAGTGACAATAATTCTAAGTGTTTTTTGTTCTTTTATTTTTCATAACAGGCAATAAAAGCTAGTCATTTCTACATTTAGCAGCCACCCTAATCCAAAACGGTTTACAACCGCAATGGCAGATTTGCTGAGCTGCAATTTAAACTCGCAACGTTTCCAAACAAAGGTTCAGAGCCTTATGCACTGATTTATTTTTATTCTTTACATCTTAGCTAGAAGATACAGATTAAGATGAGGTTCTCCTTTGAGGTGCGCTACATGCCCAAAAGTATCCTCCTGCAATTAGTGAGTTATCTAATATTATATTGTATAATGTTGTAAAAAGTCTTAGTGACTTTTACTTGGTTCTGTCAGATCATTATGAGTATTACAGTTTGTTTAAGTTCTGGCCTGGTCAAGTGTAAATGATGTTAAATGGTGCAGCACATCAGCAATGAAACATACTGAAATTTAAAATGACCAAATGGGTACGGCAGATTTCTAATCATGTAGCATGTGTCTTTTGTTTTTTTTGTTGTTGCAACACTCAGTATGGCTCTAAGAATCCACGCAGCTGTGAGGCAATAGCACTAATCATTACCACACCCAAGCGTACTACAGCAAAATGAAATTCAAGGTATTTTTGTTTGTTGTAATATTCACTGTCTGGGCCCTTTATTAGGAGCACTGTACTATACCTGGGTGGGTTCTCCTGTTGCTATTAAAACAGCCTCACTTCTTTGTGATGTGAATTCCACAAGATGCTGGAAACATTCCTATTAGATGTGGCTCCATGGCATGATTGCATCATTCCTGCAGGATTTGCAGGTACATTTTCATGTTGCAAATCTTCTCATTCTACTACTTCTCTTCCATTCTCTGAAGGGACCAAGACTGTATGACTGGAAAAGCCACTGGGGAACACTAAACTCATTGTTTCATGTTCATAAATTCAGTTTGAGATTAAGTTTTCCTTGTGATATGGTGCATTATCATACTGAATATGAGTAAATCATGGACATGAAGCGATGCACATGGTCAGCAACAATACACTAGGCTGTGACATTCAAGTGATTGGTTGGTATTAATGGGACCAAAGTGAGACAGTTCCCCACACAGTACAAGAAATCAAGATTCATCAGACTAGGTAATGTAGGTCCTGTCTTTAGCCAACCAATTTTGGGAACCTGTGCCCACTAGCCTCAGCTTTCTGTTCTTGGCTGACAGAAGTAAAACCCAGTGTGGTCTTCTGCAGACGTAGCCCATCTTAATGATGTAGCCTCTGTACATTCTGAGGTGGTTTTCTCCTCACTTTTGTCCGCAGAACTATCACTCACTGAATGTCCTTCTTTATTGCATCATTCTACTTCTAGTAACATCTAGAGATGGTTGTGTGTGCAAATAATAGGGGATTTTCCTATTCTGATGGTTGATGTAAATATTAAAATTGCTGACCAGTGTCTGCATGATTTTATACATTGTACTGCATAATAGGCTGAATAGATCATGAATGCGGTGCACAGGTGTAATAAAGTGCTCAGTGAATGTGTGTGATCAGACTCACAATACTGTATTTGTTATTCACAACAACATATTTCATGTAAATTTACTACATACAACAAATATTAAAAATGAATTATATCTACTTCTACAAAGAGCATTCAAAAATTAATTATTACCTGTATCAACGGTCCTTTCACCTGAAATGAGTTTTTTTCTTTTCTCAGGAAAACATGGTAGTTATGTTTTGCTGGTAAATAAACACATTAGATGCAATATGTTGGCCGAAAATACTAAAATTGTCTTTAGTTTTTCGAATGGACTACAAGGCTCGATCCCAAACTGTATGGCAAAGCAACCATCACCACCTACCGACCATTAAACCTAAATACAGTTTAATACAAAGCCGCACATTCCGCAATCCTGAAAACGTTTAAGCTCTTCCTCAAAATCAGTTTAGAGTTTTGTGACAACACTAAAAGAACACAGTAACACATGTAACCTACACTAAGAAACGCCGGTAAAGGCAATAACTTGCAAACTGCAAACGTGTATTCCGGATACGGAGCAATACTGACTGATTTATGGGATATATAAAACATAAAATCACAGATTATATTACAAACCGGATTCCAAAAAAGTTGAGACACTAAACAAATTGTAAATAACACTGGATGCAATGATGTGGAGGTGCCAACATCTAATATTTTATTCAGAATAGAAAACAAATAACAGATCAAAAGTTTAA